>CM038465.1:12833385-13140885 GCA_021464415.1 Lonicera japonica
CCAAAAGAAACTCATGTGAAGAACATACGAATCTTCTCGGTCACCATCATAATCCCCATTCTCAAGTTTTTGCAACCTCTTAATCTCTACCAGCCGAGCAACAATTCAACACAAACAAGCACACGCCAATCCAATGCCAATTCTAACTTTGGTTGCGACTAAGTAGTAGTTCTTGTCCTTGTCAAAGTTTAACCACTTGGAGATTATTAGATTGGATACATATGAGATCCCGTAGTCTGAGCAACTCTGAATCAAATATAGTGAAATAAGTGGGGCTCTGAATGTATCGGTGATCTTATCATCCAAGTTAGAACTTTGCTCGTAAAAGAAAGTGCTCCCTGTTGTTTCTACAAGAGAAAACAGCAAGAGAGTTGCCCATATCGGAACCATTCTCATTACAATTTTTACCTCCTTCACCTGTGCAACTGTGCATAGTCTCCCTTGATTCTCCTGTACGTCTTCACATGGGGATGATGGTTTTCTTTCGATTATTGCAGCTTTATCTAACCACCTGCCAATCATCACCAAATGGTCATTAATTTGTACTATATATCTTGTAAGATAAACTTCATATATATCTACTTTTATAAAAAGCTGGAACACATTTTGGGGGTTATTAATTGAATCCTTGCCAGATTTTTGTTTTTTCATTTTTGCCCTTTCAAATATAGAACTTGTTTCCATAAACTAATAGTGTATGTAAAGGGATTCGAAGCCTCGTTAAAAGCGAGGGCATTAAGACTCTTAACCACTTACTACTTTTCGAACAGTTTTCTTTTAATTTGTATATAATTGAACAAAAAAAATTTAGTGTAAATAAAAGTAGTAGTTAAAGTTTGAACGCTTTTGGAATTTTGTCTCTGAGTTTCATTTTGCATTATGCCCATCCTTAATGTTTGCTCACTTTTTCGCTTTAGTCCAAAACCCAACTTGATTGCCTTTAGGTTCTTAGACGGGAAAGGCCATGTGGGTTCTAGGTCAAGGTTAAAATGGGCAAGTCACCCTAATATTCTTGTATAGGTTTGTCTTAAGACCAAATGATGACAAAACATTATAGAGAGTGAAGTGAGTCTCAAAAGGGAAGATCGAAAGAGCAAACAAATTAGGGCAAATTCCTTCAAATCAAGGTTCTATACTTAGTGTAAAATGACTCAATTCTTGGCTTGCCCATTTTTCCCATGACACAGAGCACCATGTGCAACTCACATGGCATTTTCTGTCCAAAAAATTAATGGTGGGATTTGGACGTACTAAAGTGAAAATGTAACAAACTTTAAGAATGGACATAATGTAAAACGAACTTAATGAATTAAAGTGCAAAAAGGTCAAACTTTATGGGGGTAAATTATAAATAACTCCCCTTCTAAAATACACCTTTTGAAACCAAATGACGGTGTCTCTTACTAAATGAGCCATTGCTTCAATTTAAAGCTCCAATTTTTACACAAAAAATTACAAATAATACTGATGCAATGGAAATGAAGACCATATTATTATTTTATTTTTATTTTATTAATTAGGGTAAATAGTTTCTCTATTTATAGTCTTTTTGAATTTTGAATTTTGAATTTTGAATTTGAATATTTGTTTTGGTAGGGTTTAAATATTAATAGATTATAATAGCTCAATTTCCTTATGTGGAGGATTTTTTATTTGAAGTAGGTTTAGGATTTTAGATTTTTAGTATTATAAGTAATACTTATTTCATATCATTGTAAACAACTAATTATGAATTAATAAAATTATGTGAGAAATCTCTTTGTTCTTGGAAAAGTTTATGAATTTTCGTTTCGTTCTTGTGAAATCAAGAAACCAAGGTTGAAGACGGTGTTCTTTGTCCTTCCCTCCCGCTCCCATTCTACATCAGTTGGTGTCAGAGGTAGGTTCTGAATCCAAGATTCGCCCTATTGCTATGTCAACTTATGTTGCGGCTAGCAACCCTCTTGTTGACGTTGATCGCAAGGGCCATTTAAGCGTTCATCACCGATCACGAGGCAAGGCATTATCCCGTTACTTTTACGAGTGTGGTCAATGTGAGTGAACACCCGCATTACAAAAAATCAAAGGCGTATTTTTAATGGCCAATTTAACAAACACGAGTTTGTAGATTAGTTATTAGAAATCGAAAGGTATTTCTATGATTTCAAGGTCTCAAAAGTTGAAGGTACTAAGTATATTTATGGTGCAGTTACTCAAAGTGTACAATTATGGTGGGACGAATTTCAACGTGATCGTAAGAGATTTGGTGGTCTTCCAATCAATACGTGGGGATTAATGGTATTTCTCTTGATTGAGGAATACTATTCAAATGATTTTGAAGAAATAATGTTTTCCATTAACAAAATTTTTAATTGGGTTTATGATGATTTTGAGGAAGTCTATATTAAATCAAGTAAAATTTTGTTAAAGTTGTGCCACAGGAAAAGGAAAAAATAAAGTTTGTTGAAGTATTGAAATATTCCGTCTCACCACTTGTGCATGTTATTGTTCCACATCAAGAAATGACTAATCTTCCAAAACTTGTGAAAATATTAGAAGTATGGAAGATTGTTGTATAAGAGGTTTGAAGTTATTTGAAAGTAATTATCATGAAAAAGAAATTGAAGAAAGTTTAGAAGATGTCGATTTTATTGGCGTCAACATGTTCATCACTCCTCTTGATTCCCAAGTATTGCAATATTTCATGGACAACAAGAAGAAAAATATTTTTTTGGGAAAGATTAGTTGTGAAGAAATTTGTGATTCGATTGTCAAATTAACCAAATATCTGATCGGCTGGTATGGACGACAACAATTTTCATCACTAAACTCGAGGACGAGTTTTTTTGGAAGAATGGGTGAATGATGCAATGGAAATGAAGACCATATTATTATTTTATTTTTATTTTATTAATTAGGGTAAATAGTTTCTCTATTTATAGTCTTTTTGAATTTTGAATTTTGAATTTTGAATTTTGAAATTTGAATATTTGTTTTGGTAGGGTTTAAATATTATTAGATTATAATAGCTCAATTTCCTTATGTGGATGATTTTTTATTTGAAGTAGGTTTAGGATTTTAGATTTTTAGTATTATAAGTAATACTTATTTCATATCATTGTAACCAACTAATTATGAATTAATAAAATTATGTGAGAAATCTCTTTGTTCTTGGAAAATTCTATGAATTTTCGTTTCATTCTTGTGAAATCAAGAAACCAAGGTTGAAGACGGTGTTTTTCGTCCTTCCCGCCCGCTCCCGTTCTACATCAAATACTAAAAATTTCAACAACATAACAAGAAAAATAAAACTTCTAATTAATATAACAAGAAATGCTCACTTAATTAATTATATCATGATGCATATGACATGATTATTAGGAATCCACAAACTAATTACTAATAACGTATATACTTGTTAATTAATATTAACTGCGCGCATGCTCATGGTGTGACACTACCATGATGACCATCTCCAACAACAGGGAGCATTTTTTGAAATGAAGAACGTTGTTTGAGGACACATGTTGCAATTCAATTGGGCGTAACAAATGTAAGAAAAAAGTGGGTGCTTTCCTTTTTAAGGGAAAATTGGTGTTATGTCCTTATTTTTGATCAATTATAAGATTTAGTCCACCAACAGAAAGATTTTATATAGTAATTAGAGAGCAAAGGAGACTCTCTAAATATAAAGAGCCAAAGTAGGCTCTCTATTTAGCATATCTATTTTACCTATGCTTTTCGACCATCATTTATTAGTGTAGTCCAATTATTATAAAGTGAATTAGTATAATAAAGAGCTTCTTGGAGATGTTGTACATGTAATGCATTGCGAAATGTCAGTGTGTCTCCTAACTGTACATATAGCCTATAAAAGTACTCCTAGCTAATTATATAAAGGTTGAGAAGAGGGCACACACCTTGAAAATAGCACGTTGGGCGTCAATGGTGATGATTGGTTTGTGTCATTTTTGAAGTAACCATTAGGTTGGTTGGGGTACAGAAGTTTTCGTTTCACTACGGCAGCCTTGATTACACGAAAAATCTGGTCAATATAATTTACAATATTTTGATTTCCTCGGTCGTAAAGTTGGAAGCCGGACTAGAAAAATAACAAAGCACAACCCATCACGATTGCTAATATTAGAAAGTTGGTTTTCCATCCATTGGTTGCAAGGGAAAAGGTAGCAATAAGAGATCCAATAAAACGTGGGATGTGCCACCAAGTTCTAGTTAATGCCTCCACACGTTTGTCACAGTTATCAGTATTGTCAACAAATTGGTTATTGTTCATCAATTGATCATAAAGGAATCCTCTTAAATTGGGCTTTTCTCCAGCTGCACCACCTATTGCTAATAGGATTGCCATTATAAAGTATAGTCCGCCGTCTAGTTGTAGATGCCACAATAGCATAAATCCCTTCAACAAGAACAAAAACAATTGGAAGTGATCAGTAGTGAACATTACTGCAAACAAATATAACTTCTGTCAAAGCAATATATTATGTTTCCGATGCACGTACTTAACAAGTTTAAATCATCTTCACCATTGTACCATTTATCATATTTGTTTAACTTTTATGTTTATGTTATATATATGCGAGATTCACAAACATCGGAAATGTGTTTTCAACCAAGGGCCACCAACACAATCCATAGAAACAACTTGCAAACTAAGTTGGAAACAGAGCTTAGGCCCGAAACATCATCAACAAGAAGTTAAAAAGCCAATTTCGAGAGTTTGTAGACAACAAAAACACATTTTACAAAACTGGTTATAACTTCTTCCACAGATGTCCAATCAATGAACTGGTTGCTGGGTTGGAAACAAGGCTTCCAAAGCTTAATTTTAATAAGCAGATCATCTTTTAACTCCACTTGTGGAGGTCATAGCAAGCCTGAGAGCATACCCTAAAATGATGTGAAGATAATCTATTTTTAATGACTTTCAATGTTTTTGGATGGTTGACTATCTTTGTTTTTTTCCCTAATTAATGTCCTTATATAGTTTATTTATTATATCTAATGTACCTATGGCTGGAGGAATGCTCCATGCCATCTACATAAGGGTTTCTTGAGAGTATAAATCCCACATCAGAAAAACGGATCCTCCCAAAGCAATATCATGTTTTCATTAGAAAATCTAATGGAATATTTTCTATAAAGAAACGGAACTAGTTCATATCATTGGTTTGGCATTAAACCTTAGCTGGTTGGATTAGTAAATGGTATATATATATATAAATCAATTGGTTATGCATATCTAAGATTATGAACTAATGTACTCTATTTTTGGTACTCATTCTAATATTTACTCTTTAGTGATGAAAATTGCTAGTTTTGTATTTTCATTGCCTATTTGTGCCAGATTTGATTTCAACCATAATTCAACTTACTCAAACTAAATTGAGATTTTTTCTTAAGGATTCTAATTTAATCTATTTTCAATAAAAGATATTGTATTGTCATGCATTACGCTACTTTAAACAAGTTTTTCGGAAATTTTAAGTATCTTCACGTGATTCCATAGTTAGTTTTAGTGAGTATAATTTTTGTCACATATAAATTATGACGAAATAAATATGGTCCATAGTCTAGTTAATTGTGGAAAGTAGGCTGGGATTTAGTTTTGAATTACTTGGATTGTTATGTTGCCCAAGATTTATCAAATATTACCTTTGTAATAAATAATACATATAAATAAAACTAAAAATCAGTCATATTAAAAAAGTCATTACATAAGTAATAAACTAAAAACAGTCATATTTAATAAATAAATAAAAAAAACACACACACACACATTACACAAGCCAAACTGAAAACAAAATCATACTAAAAAAAACATTATACAAGTAAAATTAAAAACATAGTTATATTAAAAACATCATGTTCAAGAATGATAAATATAAAGTGAGGGAGCCCAAAAATTATAAGTGTATTTGGGCAATATGATTTGGAAAGCCTAACAAGATTCACCAACCCAAGTCAGAGAGGAATGAGATGGGCCATCGGCCGAGGTGATCCATCACGCCGAGGAGAGGATCTGTGGCCGAGATGGTCCTGCTGACGTAGTGTTGTGGCCGAAATGGTCGTGCTAATAAGGCGTTTTGGTAGAGAAGGTCGTAATGACATCGAAATGACACTTTCGTACTCTAAATAAAGATAAAGTCTGTAAAGTGTTGGAGTAATGTCCAAGTTTTACCATTTTTAGTCTTTTACTATTTACCTTGATGGAACATTTGAACCTAAAGGGACATAAATTTATTATCGAAGTGCTGGGAAAGCCCAACACTTTTAGGCCCACGAACCAGGCCCATTTGGGCATAAAAGTGAGCTCCACACCGAGGAGGATGAGAGCTTGGCAAACCACGGTGTCAACGACATCGTGTGACCAACACGTACAGGAAAAAGAAGAATGTGCGGAAGGATGTGGCATGCAAAACCTTATTCATCATGAAGCATACATGCAAGGCTACCAACTTGTAATGAAAGTCACCCACTCACGCCGCATCTCACCCCACTCGTGCAAAACGCATCTACTAAACCTTGACATCTGTGTGATATAAAAGTGATTGATCTTTAATGCAAATCATTTCACAATCAATGCAGGGGGACCCACACTTTGCCCCCAGCTGTCTTTTAGTCATGTATCTTAATAAAGCATTGTAACCCTAATTCTATACGGATATAAATAGAAAGGGACAACTCTAGAAGGAGGGATTGATCAATTTCCATTACTAAGAATCTAAAGAGATAGAAAGATAGTAAAAAGTCGATGGCTTGTTCACTTGTTCTTAGCTCCATTGATAAGCAATAAAAGCTCACACATGCAAAGGAGGACGTATTGCCAGTAGACTTAAAAATCACTTGATCGAGGGACCTACTTACAAACAAAGACAACGTCGTCTTGTATCCCTTACTACAAACGGTACATTCATATTCACGAAGAATATCAATCTTGTGGGCACGACCCGACCGAATTTTTCACCACCGTACCCACGTAACCTAAGTTCTATGTCTATAAATAGATTGAATAAGGATAGCTCATTAATTACAAGGGTATTGAATTATTGGTAAGTAATTCTAAAGAGAGAAAGTTGGTAGTTTACTTATATTTGTTGAGCTAATATTATTTATTTTGATTATTTGATTTTGATTATTGAATTAAATTAATTAATCTAATATGGATAAACTATATAGTATTGTGAATGTTTTAATAAAGCATTAGATTCAAGAATTCTACATGGACTAACAAAAGATATTCAAAGTGACATGGCATCCTAGTTGGCCTAAAAGATGAATACTCAAAGGTTTCAACACATTCAAAAGTTTCAAGAAAATCTAAGTGAAGAAAATGTGTGTGAATGATTAGGAGTTTATTGTTAAAGTTGTTGATATTTGATCATAAGGAAATTGCTCAATCAAAATCTCTTTACAATTAAATTTTATATCTTCAATTTGATTTTATCACTTAGATATTTTCATAATTAAATTAAATTTTGAATTTATGCACATTTATTAAAAGATCACCTTTTTATCCGTCATACAAATACTCAAACTAAATATAGACTTAAAGTTAGTTCTTGTGAGTTGATTTGTGTTTCAATGAGATTAGAAATGTTGGTAATTAGCTATACGCCTTAAAAGGCTATTGAAGCTACATGTTCAGGCTGCAGCAGTGGATTGTTAGTAGGGGTGTGCACAGTCTGGTCAACCGGACCGTTGACCATGCATCCGGACCAGACCGAACACTTTGGTCCTATGAAATTTTGGACCGAACAAAACCGAATTGCCAGCTAAGATCGGACTAGTTTAAACGATCCGGTTTCAGTCGGTCCAACCGGTCTGGGCTTTTCTAATGGGACAATTTGATTTGGATTTTGACCATTTTTTCATGGGCTAATTAGAGGTTACAATGTTGTCTACACTCAAAAATAAAAATCCATAGGCCCAAAACATAACAAACAATAAGAAAAATCCACAACCTAAATAACAACAATATAAAGATGAAGATGAGAGAAAGAGATGGCTGCTTGTGCTTAGAATATGAGAGGCATTAGGCATGAGCTTATTAGTTATTACGTTTAGGTTAAATAAACATATAAAATAAGTATATATATTTTAAATATATATATATATATATATAACCGGTCTAGTCCTAGTTTTGTATAATATTTCTAAGTCGGACAGAAGACTAGACCGAATAGTAACAGTCCATTAAATTTCGGTCCGGACAGGACCATTGTATTTATAAAACCCAAAAAAAACCCTATACTTTAGTTCAGTCTGGTCAATCCATTCGGTTAGGGTCAGTCTCCGCACACCATTAACTATTACCCTTAACAATCAACTATTGGACAGCCAACAGTAAACTGTTGAGAGTAACAGTTGACTATTGGATGCCTGATAGCAAGAAACCTTGTTTTTCATTCCAAAACCTACAAAAACGGATACTTTCTATTTCAAACAGTTATAATCTATTTATGGGGTATTTATACACTTGAAAAACACCTTTTAATTTACACTATTATCTAGAAATCAATCTTGAACTTCATTTTGATCTTAAGCATTATTTTCATTAATTTTCAAAGAAAACTTGTCTATTTGATTTAAGTAGTTTATTTTCCTATCCTTTGATCAAATTTCTCTAACTTTAGAAGTGAGTTTCATTATTGTATCTTTACAAACACTTTGATAGAGCTGGTAAACATCATTTGAGTGTGTCACCAAATTAAATCATATTATTATTCATTGGAGAGTTTTATCTCATTATTTTAAGTAAGAGTGTTCTTGTCAAAAGTGTAGTGAGAAGAATTACACTTGGTATGGAGGCTTGATTTTCACCTATAAGAAAACCATTTAATGAAATTTCTCGGGAAAACTACTTGGGCACAGACGCATGGTTTAAACAACCAAACTGCGTAAAACAAAACATCGTTGACTCATTCGGCTTTGTCTTTCTCAACTCAAGTTCTTTAATTATCATTCATACCTGGTCTTACTATTATATTTGATTACATTGAAAGCTCCTTTGATATATATATTTGTATCATCTTTCATACTATATCTTAAGAAGTTTTCAATTTTACAATTAGTGTTAAAAACCATATTCACCCCCCCCCCCTCTAGGGTTTTTTTCGACCAATAGTATTATTCTATATGTTAATTGCCTTTGAACCAATATAAAATCACGCACAAAAGGAGGATGTACTACCAAAATAGCGTAAGCACTACCAGAGAAACTTACTTACAAATCAAATCTCAGTAATCTTAGTATAATTTACTCATTATTTCTCTCATATAAACTGAACCATGCTTAGCCTAAATCACTAGTAAGGAGACCTGAAGTTTTTTTTTGCCACCTACATAAAGGAATGTAGAGAGTGGGGTTCAAAATAGAGGGAAGTAGGAATTTGCTAACCTTAGAATGAACATTCTAACAATCATTATTCGTGTACCAATTAGAAGATTACTTGTGGTCACTTATATGATTGCAATAGCACATAAATCCACAATGAAATTATTGTATATCACATATTTCAACACGGACACTAGACTTTGACATTGCTAATTAATACCGTAAAGATGTGTTTTTTTACTAATATGTTCCTCTTCGTAATGGAGAGTATGTGCCACCAAAACTAGGGGTCAATCTTCATATCCTCCATAAATAGACGAATAACAGTTTATAGAGAGAGATGGTGCCTTTAATTCATTTCTATGGTGTGTTATTTAACTAATTTAAAAAATAATGTTGGTAGAGATATACATGCATTTGTTATAAATATATATTATTAATTATGTTAGAGTTAATGAAAAATACTATAAGAGGTGATAAATATGTATGATTAATTGAATTATTTACTGCCTAAAAATGAAGGATATAGCTAGAATATTGGAAATGGAAACTATTTTCGAATTTGCGCTAAAACCAAAACAATTAGGTTAAATCTTAAATATTGCGCGATTCACTTATTTGGTTAAATACGATGGGTTTGAATAAAGAGATACATAAAATCTTAGGCCAAATCTTAATTTGCTATAAGTTTAAAATATAAAAAGTCACAAATGTGATATTTTTTATGTGTCATAAGTTTGAGAGACAAATATATATATATATATATTCTCCAAAAAAAAAGTTGATAAATACTATCAAAAAGTTGATAAAACTTATGTGTCATAAGTTTGAGAGACAAAATCCTTACACTTAATCAATTGCCACTGCAACAGAACCATTCATTAATAATGATTCACAAAACGGTGTATATTTTCCAACTCGCGAGGCCCTTTTTGTACAAAAAATAATTGGCATAAAGTTAAATAATTGACATAAAATTGACATAAAGTTAAATTTAAAAATAGTGATACAAAGGTAAACTCTTATAGGGTTATTGGTTTGCCTTATTGAAAAATTAATCTAACTTTATTTTATACGAAAATAGACTTAAAGTTAATTTGAAAAACAATCATAAAGTTAAATTGAACCAAAGCCCCTTTTTTAACGAAAATAATTATTTTCATGACCCATTTTTTATAAAATATGAGATGACGTCAAAATCCAATTGCTTCATGTAAAAAAGGGAATGACTTTTTCTTTTTTAAATAATTTTGAAAATAAGTATAAAACAAACTAATTTCATCTTCTTTTTTAACTTCTTTGTTGAAACTGACATTAAGCTAGGTTTGAATATTTTTATAACACCAGTTATGACATTTTTCTCAAATTACACATAAAGTGTTTTTTAAAAGATAATCATAAAATAAATTAATTTAACCTTTTGTGACTTTTCTTCAAAACTGAAATAAAGTTAAAAAAATATATGTGATGGTTTATCCGAAAGCATCATGAAAAATAAACAAAGGTGACTACGTTTTCAAAAGAAGTCATAAAATCAAATTATTTGACCTTTTTGCCAAAACTGTCTTAAAATTAATTTGAAAAACAATCATAAAAAGTTAAAATTCTTGCGGTGACTTAAATCCTAAAAATTGGGCTATTCACTAATTTGTTAAATGCAATAAGTTTGAGTAAAGAGACCTTAGAATCTTGGGCCAAATCTTAATTTGCTATAAATTTAACATTTAAAGAAATGCCAAAAAGAAAATTATGACGGACTTAAATTTAATATGACGGGAAAGATCTAGTGTGGACCATCTATTTATGAACACATCTGTAGCAATGAATTTTCATCACTAAAAACATCTCCCAATGTTTTGGTGATAAAAATTATGTGCTAAAAGGCCGGTCTATATATACTAAATCTAGAGAATGAGTACTAGGTGGAATTAGCACTTACAACAACATAAGCAACAGTGGAGAATGAGATTATGCTAATATGACCGAAGGTATCAGCGAAGTAAGCCACAACGATCACTAGAATTGATGTTAACCCTTCTTGAGCATTAATGATTATCGCAGATCTTCGAAGAGTAGTCCCCTCATCTTCTTGAAGGTATGACACTATGATATACACCACTGCATGCCCTACTAGGTTGTGCCCTAGTTTCAAACCTAAAATTCAAAGGGAAAAAAAAGTATATAATCAATTAACCGAAAATTAAGCATTTACCAAAAATTCCTACCATCAAATGTTTGCTTTAGCAAGAAAAGTCCCTCGATTAAATTAGACAACCCTAGTCATCCTCTGTCACTACTGATCAAAAACTTCCTAGAATCCTATTTTCTGGCAAGTATTTTTTGGCAATTTCTTGATTTACCAATATCGGAACTAAAGGGTTGATATATATTGAGAGGAAGAAGTAATACTTGTTCAATCTTTTATGTGGATATATTGGAGGTAACTTTTCCGGTGACCATCAAATAGGCCAGGGCTAGACTAAACTAATTTTGTGAATATGATCTACTCATCATATAGATCATCTTTAACAAGTTTCATGAAAAAATTCATCCGTTTAATTCTCGAACTAGACCACCTTATACATAATTGGACCGAAAGATAATAGAGGAGTCAAGTCCCTCTAATTCTCGACTACTAAGATCCAGATCAATATGAATCCAAGTTTAGATCTAGCTTGCTAGCTGTTAAGATTATAGAGATTATAGAAAAGAGAAAAATATTATTGAACTGATTGTATTGAATTGAATTGTATTGATTGAATATTACATAAAGGGAGAACTCTATTTATAGAGTCTTACAAGATAATAGAAAAGGAAACAACTAATCTACCAAAGAAAATGAAACTAGTCTAATTCAACAAGGAAAAAGAAATAACTACATAAATAATAAGAAATAAGAAAATATAATTTAACACCCTTCCTCATACTCAAGAAGGCTTGCAGAGCATTCTGAGTTTGGAGAAGAACAAGCCGAGTAGACAAACTAGCACGGGGCGAGCCTATGAGGATGACCGAGTCTTCGAAAATTCTGATAGGCTGAGTTGACGAGGATAACTAGGTCCGGTGTAAAACATAAGAAGTAGAAAGGATGGGTAGAAAATCTAAAATAGAAAATTTGGGTAAAAACACTAGAATAGAAAATCTGAGTAAAAACTGGATTTGAGAAAAGAAAAACTAGAGTAGAAAATATGAAATCTGAGTTAAAAAAAAAAAGGAATCTGAGGGGTTGTTTGGTGGATGTTTTGAGTTGAGTTTTTAAAATATGGTGTTCGGTAGAATTTAGAAGTATGTTGAAAAGTGAATTTGATTTTTGTTTGAGTTTTTTTCAACCAACTAAAATTCTCATAAAAAAAATTTCAAAAAATAGTCACAATGATTCTTATTTTATAGATCTCAACGAGTATGTTTTAAATATATATGTTTTATTTAATTTTGATTTTTGAATTTAAAGTTATAGTGTTTTAAAAGTTTTTTTAGAGAGAGAAAGTAAAGTGAAATAAATTTTGGGAAGTGTGAAAGTAGAGTTGATTTTGAGTTGAGTTTTCAAAATTTGAGAAAAAAAAATAGATAGATACCAAACAGGCCTGAGTATCTAAAAGCTGATTAAAAACTGGAATCTAAGTAACTGAAATCTTAGAAAATCTGAGTAAATCTGAGAAAACTGGATCGTCTGAATAAAAGAAGAACTTGATCGTTTGAGTACCCTCCCTCACGTGCGACCCCATACTCACACGTGGAGAGTAGACAGGAACAGGATTACATAGAAACAAAGTTCGTAGTAACAGATGAGGGATGTAGATGCCAAGGCTTGAACCTTGAACCTCCCAGAAAACCAGGCTTGGAGGAAAAAGAAAAAAAAACTGGGGTCAATACAGGAATAATCGGAAATACTGGGGTCAATACGGGAATAATCGAAAATACTAGGGTTTATTTGGAAAGATACTGGCAGTGGGTTTGGTCCGGCGGACGATGATATACATTGCCTAGCGGTGAGTGGAAGGGCAAGAGAATCTTACACCTCTGATACCATGTTAAGATTACAGAAAAGAGAAAAATATTATTGAACTGATTGTATTGAATTGAATTGTATTGATTGAATATTACATAAAGGGGGAGCTCTATTTATAGAGTCTTACAAGACAATAGAAAAGGAAAGAACTAATCTAACAAGGAAAAGGAAACTAGTCTAATTCAACAAGGAAAAGAAATAACTAAATAAATAATAAGAAATAAACAAATATAATTTCACACTAGCTACCATATCCTTAATTTCCCTAATTTACCAGATATGAAGAAAGCAGCATTACTCCATTGTACATAATTTCGGAACTGAGTGCGCATCTTTGTAAGCAAATTCATTTCTCTGGAAATTAACTTGACAGTTAATTCTGTTCCAAGAGAGATCGAAGGAAACAAGAACAGTTAATACAACTGAAAAGAAATTTATTACAAAAAATTATTGAAGATATGTGTATATATATATATTACAAGAAGAGATCTGAGATGATTATACAAAAAGAAATTTTGGCCAACTAAGAAATTACGTAGAAACTAAGAGTACGTAGTGAAGAAGAATGAAGTATCAACAGAAAGCTTTGGCCTCAGCTTTAGAATGAGTCTTATTTTTGTAAACTAACACATGCATATATAAATATATTATTATTTTGATACGCGTATGCGGCTTTCACCCTTTTAAGAATAAATCATCCGCTTATCCTTTTCAAATTATTAATTATCCTCCCTGCTTTTGAGAAATTGCATCACATATTACAGTCCTTTTGGGCTAGAAAGAGACTAATTAATTATAAGACCTTCTCCAATAAACTTGCTAAAAGTCTAAAGTTAGTAATTTATTCTCAGCAGTGTGTTGCCAATATGGTATAGTGTAAAATAGTGTAAGCGATTGGTAAATATGGCATATGGCTACCTTATTGGCTGCGCGATATACTATGTATCACGGGATGAAAAAAGGGTACTGCGCGATATTCATTGCATTGTGTGTGATGGCCACTAATAACACGAGATGAAATGAATATCGTGCATAAAAATAAAGGTGACCCACTCCCCACCAGTCAAAGCACTCCACTCACTAGTCAAATTAGTTGATTTCTCAAACCCCCAACTCCCCACAGATAATCACCACGTGTCCTTAATCAAACCCCCAATTTCTACTTTCACTGTTTAGGAATGTTTATACCCTACTATCCTTTCTACACTGCAAATCATTTAGCAACAAGTATGCTATATCAACTAATTTATCTTACATTATTACCTTATGGATTGGAGATGTCCTAAGAAAACAACTAATCATTTTGTGGAACTGTCGGCTAGAATAGTCAAACATTTCACACAACTAAGGAAAAGTGAAAGAGGGAGTACTGTGATATTAGCAACTGGGAACGTGTTTTTATTTACTTATTTTTTTAATTTTTAATATAAATAATGAGTAAAGATTGAGGCTATTCGAGGGGATCGAAGAGGTTTGGCTAGGTAGACTCGAATCGTTGCCATTTTACAACCTATAACACTCTTTAACTCTTTGGATAATTCTGATTGTTAATAAAATAATTATTTAATGCAGAAATTATCTATTTTTCTCCAAAATAATAAATTGCAATTCGATCCCTTTTTATCTAAATCGGGATGATCTCTCATATTCGAATAAACATTTTTATCACTAAGCTAATTCATTCGCACATAATTAGATTTTAATGCGTTTTCTGCTAGCTCTCTCCTTCTCAAAAATAATCATCTGTTTACACTTTTCAAGTGTTTTTCTTTAATTAATTTCTTACTTTCTCATCTCCCATTACTCTCCCTTTTTCTTAATAATTTATTAATTTTTTCTACTTTTACAATCTTCAAATTAATTTATTGCCTTTTTATCTCTCATTGCTCTCCATTTTCTTAATAATTTATTATTTTTTCAATTCTTTTACAACAGGCACCACATGCAATAATTAATAATGTAAAAGGAAGATTTTAATGTCTAGCTCTCTCCTTGTTTTATTTGTCTAACCAATCTCCTGTAGTTTTCACTTTCCAAATTATTTGATTAACCTCCCTTCTTTTAAGAAATTACATTACCAAGAATTTTTAACTTTCTAGCTCATATGTATATATATGCTCAACACACGTGTTTGATTTACAAATCTTACCAAAAGGAAAAGAAGATTGCCCAATTTTAGCGATTTGTCACAGTAATATATATATATATATGTATAGTCTATCCCCATTAATATAGTCCTGAATTTTGAACTAAAAAAAATTAATTTAAGGAAACAAGAATTAACTTGTTTGCTAGAATAATCAATCATTCAACACAATCAAAGAAGTCAAAGGAGGGAATGTGAAATTAGATTAAGGGACTGAAAAAAAATTAATTTAAGGACAAAAGAAATTACATCACCCTGAATTTTTAACTTTCTAGCTCATATATATACATGCTCAACACACGTACATATATCTGATATACAAATCTTACCAAAAGGAAAAAGAAGACTGCCCAATTTTACGCGATTTGTCACGGTAATATATATATATAGTCTATCCCCATTATAGTCCTTGATTTTGAACTAAAAATAATAATAATTTAAGGACAAAAGAATTAAAGTGTTAGCTAGAATAATCATTCATTTAACATAACTAAAGAAGTCAAAGGAGGGAATGCGAAATTAGATTAAAGGACTGAAAAAAAAAAATTGAGGACAAAATAATTAACGTGTCAGCTAGAATAATCAATCATTTAACACATGCAATTAAAGAAGTCCAAGGAGGGAATGTGAAATTATATTATGGTCTTTGTTGGCCGTTGTCCAGGTCAACCACTTTAAATGCATATCCCTTTTGTATTCATTTAACACATGAACCTTTTTCTCTCATTTGCGAGAGTTTCAGAAATATGCCCAGCATAAAGAAAAGGCATTACAATAATCATAACATTAATCACGATCTTAGTAATGAAGTAAAGAAAAAGAATTACTATATATTAATAATGTGAAATGAGTCTCAAATGATATTGAAATGAAAGGGCTAGTTTGTGAAATGAGTCTCCAATGACATTGAAATGAAAGGGATAATTGTCGGGACATCTTATTCCACGTACAATAAGAGTATCTCCAATAGTAATGTGTAAAAACATGTGAATTAACAAATAATTGACATTTGGTTGATAAAAAATTATTTTACACATAAATTATACACATTCTCATTTTTGCTCCAATGGTTCATACTTATAATCTTGTATAAAATTATGATGCACCAATTATAAGGAAACATGACGCGCCGAAAATACTTCCGTGCTTAGGTACCCAAGTGCAGGTTGTCAAGTTATAATACTTGGTAAGTCCAAGTGTCGAACCACAAGGATAGTCGAAAGACGATGTGGTGATTATGAGTCCAAGGTTTAAGAGAATTTAATTGTTGATTTTAATGGTTGATTTTAAAGTCTTGCAATAAAAATTAAAATGATGTAATAATAGATGAGAAAAGGTTAAGGCATTATAGAATTAATTTGTTTTGCAAAGTTAAGTAAAATCAATCTCATTCAAAGTTCTCAATGCAATTCCTAAGTGTTGAATATTTTACCCAATTCTAAGCAAAAGGGTGTGGAGCAAAAGCAACCCATTCCCATATAAATGCCATATAAAGAAAGGATGTAAGCAAATATCAACACAAGTGTATCTCTCATTTTTATCTTGTGACAAAGGGTGTGAAGCAAGTGCAACCCATTCCCACATAATATCAACCAAGATTCAAACTTAAAATACACAAAAAGAAAAGGCATAAATTTAAACTAGACATTTAAGAACTCATTGTTAGTTTTTTCTAGGCAAATGACTTGATTATGAAAATGGCCAACTACAAGGAATTTAGTTCGATAAATCATAACATTTCATTTGTCTAAGATTGGGAGGTCTAGGTGGAGGTCAAACCGTCCTATATAGACTTATTTGATAAATTGTTGGATCCTTAATCCAACATTGGGCTTATATGTGAAATAATTATGTGTTGTGGACTGTCGAATGGTTAAGTCCACTTTAAAAGTGATCAAATAAGGTTTAAGTTATTTGGGCTTACATGTATTTATTAGGGTGTGGGCCTTTAATGTGTAGATACTTAAGAATAATTCTATTTTTATGATGTGTTAAAATGGAAATACTAAATAGTTAGTAGGGTTTACTATCTATATATATTGTGGTTATGGTCCCCAAATCACATGTACGTATCTTGTCCCTGTTGAGCCCCCATCATCACAGAGAGTAGAGAGAAGGCATAATTTAGAGATACGTGTTGATCTGGAAGGCCAACCACTCGGCTACAAACACACGCTATGGATTCAGGTACGCTTCCGCATATTGATTTATTAATTCTTGGTGATTCGACATGAACAGTCATATGGTTTATGGTTATTTAGAACCAACAAGAACTAACAGAGAATAATTACAGTAAAAACTGAAACCAAATCAAAAAAATTGACTTTGGTTTCACATATTTGAATACCAAAAACAAAAAATTATTGATTTTTTTTGTTGGTTATGGTTTCAATGTTTCAAAAACTGAATTAAAAATACCAAAAATTAGAAAACGAAAAATAAGGGTAAAGTATAGATTAAATTTATATTTCATAAAATATATGTGCAATATTTTTTGTTTCGCCTTATTATGTGTGATAATTTTAAAGTTTATTCCTAAAATGATAGTATTGTTATGATACACACACACACACACTAACTTTACCTAAAGAGCCACATGAGATGTTATTTGATTGTTAATATACACTAATTAATAACCTAATTTTTAAAATTTGTATTAATCACTGTCTTGATAAAAAAATGCTAAAAATAAAATTAAGTAATTATAGCAAAAAAAGTAAAATAGTTCAAATACCGACTAATACGAAATAGAATTACTCGATTACTGTTATTGTAAAATGAGTCTCAAATGATATTGTAATGAAACGGGGTAGTGATCTGCAAAAACAAAACCATCTTATTCCACATACAATACTAATTACAAAAGTCACCTCCATACAATTGAAGACAATTAATGAAATAGGAGCCCAAGTAATGACAGCAAAGATGAGCTCAATTTACAATGCATAATTATTAGGTTACACATATAGCCCAAGTGGGAGATTGTTAGATCCTTAATCCAACATTGGGCTTATATGTGAAATAATTATGTGTTGTGGACTGTCGAATGGTTAAGTTCACTTTAAAAGTGATCAAATAAGGTTTAAGTTATTTGGGCTTACATGTATCTATTAGGGTGTGGGCCTTTAATGTGTAGATACTTAAGAGTAATTCTATTTTTATGATGTGTTAAAATAGAAATACTAAATAGTTAGTAGGGTTTACTATCTATATATATTGTTGTTATGGTCCCCAAATCACATGTACGTATCTTGTCCCTGTTGAGCCCCCATCATCACAGAGAGCAGAGAGAAGGCATAATTTAGAGATACGTGTTGATCTGGAAGGCCAACCACTCGGCTACAAACACACGCTATGGATTCAAGTACGCTTCCGCATATTGATTTATTAATTCTTGGTGATTCGGCATGAACAATCCTAGGGTTTATGGTTATTTAGAACCAACAAGAACTAACAAGTGGTATCAGAGGGGTCTTGATGTTGTATCATTGAGAATCGATTTTTTTTATTCAGATATATCGATTTAGATATAAATATATATGTGGTTGGACAACTAATTGATTAATTAGTTGATTATATATATTGTGTGATTTAATTAATGTTAAGAATACGGATTAGTTATTGATTGTATATTGACTTCTATGGTTTGTATATATATATATATAAAGGGAGATTTTTAAAGTAAATCTAAAGGGATGTATATACATAAAGTAAATCTAAGGTTATGTTTGTTTGTTTGTTTGGTTTTTTTTTTTTTTTTTTTTTTTTTTATGGATCGGCGGATCAATTACATATGCATATTTATTGGTTTAAAGTTAAGCTTAAGGATTTAAATATATAGAATCAGTGGATCGTGCATTTATATATAATATGTATTTATATATATGTAAAGATGTATATATATGGAATGTCTGCCGCACGAAATTTATATAAAAGTCCTTAGCTCATATATATATATATATATATAATTATAAGGATGTCCAGATCATATACATATATATGTACTTTCCTTTTATATATAAGCTTGTATACGTACTAGAATGGGTTTTGAGCATTATATTGGTTCTCGTGGATAAATAAATATTTAAGATCTAATTTACTTTATATATATGTAAAGAATAGTCACATGCGTATACTTTATATATATATGTACCTTAATTATATATTAATTTTAGAGAAGGTACAGTTTCTGTGTATTTTAGGTTACTAAGATAGGTTGCCGTGATATATATATATTGATTTAAATTAAAGTTTTTTACGTGTTATACCGGTACGCGTGAACACGTAAATTTTAAGGCCTAAGTTTTGGATGAATGAATTAAGTTATATGGGTCAAGATATGGATATGGATATGGGTATATAACCCAATAAGCTTTGACCCAACCTATTAAATTTAAATATTGGTATAATTAAGTATATATATTTTGAGATGAATTAATTAAAGCGACATGTCGCCAAAGTGACCTCTCTCGTGGAGATTAATTTATTTTAATTTATAAATAGTTGTGTGCTTGTAACTTATGTGAATTTTGACCGGCCCAAAAGAAGGTTGACTTTTAACAGAATTGCATGTACACTTATGGTAATAAACATGTGATAATTTTTCAGTTTTTATGTAAACAATAAATCGGCCCAAAGGAAGATTTATTATTCGACATACCTTTATTATTAGTGTTTGATTACTGCTACAAGATATCAATTGCAAGTTAGTAATTTTATCCAAAGATAAAATATTAATGGAGCACCCGGTATCTTGAGATGGGAATTACCTTTATTTGAATTTATTATTTTGTTTTAGGATTTATGTGAGCTTGTTATGATTGTTTATTGTTGTTTTCTGTGGATTCAGCTATGAATACTTCTGCTAATATTACTGCTAGCATCAACTCTATTCCTATGTTAAATGGCACAAATTTCAAATCATGGTAAGAGAACCTTCAAATAGTTCTGGGAGTCATGGATCTTGATCTTGTGTTAAGGATTGATTCTCCCCCACCTCTTACGGATAAAAGTACTCCTGAAGAGAGAAAAGATCTAGAGAAGTGGGATAGATCAAATCGCATGTGTGTCATGATTATGAAAAAGGCCATTCCGGAAACATTCAGAGGCACAATATCTGAAAAGATAACTACAGCTAAGGAGTTCCTTGCAGACATTGAAAAAAGGTTTGTCAAGAATGAAAAGGCTGAAATAGGTACGCTCTTGACAAACCTACTTTCAATGAGGTATAAGGGTAAGGGCAATATAAGAGAGTATATTATGGAGATGTCTCATCTTGCTTCAAAATTAAGAGCACTTAAGCTAGAACTCTCTGAGGACCTGCTGGTACGTTTAGTTTTGATATCTCTTCCAACGCAGTTTAGCCAGTTCAAGGTGAGTTACAATTGTCAGAAAGAGACTTGGTCTCTGAATGAGCTCATCTCATACTGTGTTCAAGAAGAAGAAAGGCTAAAGCAAGATAAGGTAGAGAGTGCTCATATTGCCTCAACCTCTAAAAGTAAGAACAAGGGGAAGAAAAGAAAGAAGGATAAAGAAGCTGCAGACGTGGCACCACAAAAGAAACAAGAAAAGAAACCTGGCGAACCGGAAAGTACTGGATGTTACTTTTGTGGAGCTGAAGGGCACATAAAGAAGCATTGCACCAACTTTCACGCATGGCGTGCTAAGAAGGGGTTGCCTCCATTGCCGAAAGACAAATGATAGTGAAAGATACATCTACGTAGGTGACGGCAAGACGGTTCAAGTTGAAGCAATAGGAAAATTTAGATTATTATTAAAGACTGGATTTTATTTGGATTTAAATGAAACATTTATTGTACCGTCCTTTAGAAGGAATTTAATTTCTATTTCCGCTTTGGATAAATCTGGATATTCTTGTTCATTCAGTGATGAAAAATTTAATTTATTTTATAAGTCAAAATTGGTTGGTTCCATTTTTATTTTTTTTATGTTACGATAATAATCTTTATTCCAGTCGATACAATTGCTTCATTTAATAAATTCCTGCAATTAAGTGCATAAAGTGTAAAGAGAAAATTAAACACTGAAAATTTGGTTGCGTTATGGCACGGGATAGTGCTATTTTGTAAGATGCTCTGAAAGATCCAGGGGATATAAGTTTTATGATCCCACGAAAAAGTCAATTTTTGAATCTGACAATGTCCGGTTTTTTGAGGATGTAGAGTTTGTGGAGGGAGATATAGCTAGAGATTTTGTCTTTGAAGAGGAATATGTTGATATTCTCACAGGTGCCATTGGCATTGATCAGGTTTTCATTCCTGGCTTTGTTCAAGACACAAATCAAGATAATATTAGAGAACCTCCTATTCAAGAAATTATTCCAGAAGAACAAACTCTACCACCTCAAGAACCTATGCCATTAAAGAGATCCACTAGAGAAAGGAGAAGTGCGGTGCCAGATGACCACATAGTATTTCTCCAAGAATATAAGGTTGACATTGGAATGATGGAAGATGATTTGATCAACTTTCATCAACCATGAAATGTTCTAATTCTTCATAGTGGATTGGTGCCATAAATGAGGAGATTTAGCCAATGAAGAAACAATGACGTATATGATCTTATCTCATTGTCAGAAGGTGCGAAACCCATTGGTTGTAAATGAATATTTAAGACCAAAAGGGATTCGAAAGGCGATGTAGAGAGGTATAAAGCTTGACTTGTTGTAAAGGGTTTTACACAAAAGCAAGGCATCAACTATAAAGAAATTTACTATCCAGTTTCTTTAAAAGATTGTTTTAAGACTATAATGACATTGGTGCAATCATAAAACTTTGTGGTGGAAGACCCAAAGAATATGATTTTTAGGAAAATAAAATGCAGAAGATTCCTTATGCATCAGCAATATGGAGTCTGATGTATATTCAGGTATGTACGCGTCCAGATTTTACGTACATTATTGGGATGCTAAGCAGATATTTAAGCAATTTAGGAATAGACCATTTGAAAGCATCAAAACCAGGTCTTGTGGTATTTACAGAAAATAAAAGAACTACATGCTCACATATCGGAGGTTAGATAAGCTTGAGATCTTTGGATATACTGACTCCAATTTTGTTGAGTGCAAAGATAGAATTAAACCTATCTTGTATTCCACTAATAATAAGGGCTTGGTAAAGTTTAAATATATAGACATCAAGTTTCTAGTTGTTAAGGAAAAAAATTCAGAGTGAACAAGTGTCTATAGAACACATCGGTACAAACTCCATAACTGCGGATCCGCTTATTAAGGGATTGCCACCCAGAGTGTTTCATGAGCACACTGCTCGTATGGGTGTCATATCTTTTCAGGATATTCAGTTTTAGTGGGAGTTTGTAATTTTAGTGTTTCTATTATATAGACATATTTTGATTGTTTCAGTTTAAGGATATTTAAAGTTATTTTCTGCAGAAATAAAGTTTCGTTTATTTACACTCTGATTTTGGATATGGTTTGGTCTCACTAAGGTTTTAGGAGGACCAGTTGGAAATAGGCATGTTAAGATCACAATACATGTAATTTCCATGCTACACATCCACATCATGATCTATGTCATTCAGTTAGATCGACATGTGTGATCATTGATGGGTCGAGTTACGTCAAGTGTAACAAAGGCCGCTTTGATCCTATGTTGATATGATTGATGGACCGGATTGGATATAGATACATTTCAGTAATAACAGCAAAGATGAGCTCAATTTACAATGCATAATTATTAGGTTACACATATAGCCCAAGTGGGAGATTGTTAGATCCTTAATCCAACATTGGGCTTATAAGTGAAATAATTATGTGTTGTGGACTGTCAAATGATTAAGTCCACTTTAAAAGTGATCAAATAAGGTTTAAGTTATTTGGGCTTACATGTATCTAATAGGGTGTGGGCCTTTAATGTGTAGATACTTAAGAGTAATTCTATTTTTATGATGGGCTAAAATAGAAATACTAAATAGTTAGTAGGATTTACTATCAATATATATTGTGGTTATGGTCCCCAAATCACATGTACGTATCTTATCCCTGTTGAGCCCCCATCATCACAGAGAGCAGAGAGAAGGCATAAAGGATTCTCTAAAGAAATACGTGTTGATCTGGAAGGCCAACCACTCGGCTACAAACACACGCTATGGATTCAGGTACGCTTCCGCATATTGATTTATTAATTCTTAGTGATTCGACATGAACAGTCATAGGATTTATGGTTATTTAGAACCAACAAGAACTAACAGAGAATAATTACAGTAAAAACTGAAACCAAATCAAAAAAATTGACTTTGGTTTCACATATTTGAATACCAAAAACAAAAAATTATTGATTTTTTTTGTTGGTTCTGGTTTCAATGTTTCAAAAACTGAATTAAAAATACCAAAAATTAGAAAACGAAAAATAAGGATAAAGTATAGATTAAATTTATATTTCATGAAATATATGTGCAATATTTTTTGTTTCGCCTTATTATGTGTGATAATTTTAAAGTTTATTCTTAAAATGATAGTATTGTTATGATACACACACACACTAACTTTACCTAAAGAGCCACGTGAGATGTTATTTGATTGTTAATATACACTAATTAATAACCTTGTCATTAGTTTAAGATTTTATATATTCTAACACTTTTATATTAATGAAATCGTTATAATCCATATATAAATATTGGATAATATAATCACTGTCTTGATAAAAAAAAATGCTAAAAAAAGTAAAATAGTTCAAATACCGAGTAATACGAAATAGAATTACTCGATTACTGTTATTGTAAAATGAGTCTCAAATGATATTGAAATGAAACGGGGTAGTGATCTGCAAAAACAAAAACATCTTATTCCACATATGATACTAATTACAAAAGTCACCTCCATACAATTGAAGACAATTAATGAAATAGGACCCCAAGACATTAATTAAGCATTATAAATAAAATCGATATATTTGTAAAAGAAGGCACGTACATGAAAAATTCTATACTCCATGAATATCAGAACTACATTGGGCACTGCTTAACCTCATGCACTACTGCCACTAATTAATCGCTAAATAAAGTTACAAATTTTAAAAAATAAAAGTTTACGAAACTTTTTTTTTGTTTGTTTTTTTTTGAAATAAATGAAACCTTGCCACATATTTTCAAATCAGTAATTACTTTGTTTTTTATTTTTTCAAAAACTATGTTAACATGTTGGTAAACTTTAAAGATATCACATAACGCAGGCTTATATATGTTAGTT
Organism: Lonicera japonica; assembly: GCA_021464415.1. Classification (NCBI taxonomy): domain Eukaryota; kingdom Viridiplantae; phylum Streptophyta; class Magnoliopsida; order Dipsacales; family Caprifoliaceae; genus Lonicera; species Lonicera japonica. The sequence continues at coordinate 12,858,107 of CM038465.1, forward strand.
TTGTTGTAATAATTCCTCAATTTATTTGTTGATGTCCCATATATATATATATATATATGTTTCTGTTGATGTCCCATATATATATATATGTTTCATGTTGTGTTTGAAATATAAATTCATGGTGCGTGCCCTCTTTTCAACCTTCATATTAGGAGTAGATTTATAGGCTATATAGTTACGTGACACAATCAAGTGCCGCCAATACTATATTACACATATTAATAGTACTATCACACTATGCAGATGCAATACTAACAAGTATGTTATTAGTAATTAGTTTGTGAATTCCTAATAATCATATCACATGGAGATATAAGTGAGCATTTCTTATTATATTGCTCTTAGAATTTTATTTTTCTTGCCAATGGGTTAGAAGTTTTATTATATAAGGGTATTTTAGAATTATATTTTTTTAAAATAAAAAGATATTAGCATCCAAAAATGGGTGAAACCCTAGTTAAAATTATTTTGAGAAGTTTTCTCAAATATCGCATTATGAATAGAGAAAATGAATTCTAACTACCTCCTCCATAATTATATTCAATTTAATAACACCTTCTTATTTAATATTAGATAGATGACTTCCTCCACAATTTATTTTCACAATAAGAACAGTTTTTAATCTTTATCCACTAAAAGGTTATACTTCTTTTATTGAATGGTTAATTAACCCTTAATATAATATTTGACTTCTTTACTATCATTGGTGGTTGTTAAATCTCACCAACCACCTCCACCACCACCACTGCCCAACGGAGTTCTTGGAACCACTGCCGAGGCTCCGGTGACCTCATCGGAGTTCCAATGACAATTGCCAGAACTCCGGCGATCATTGTCGTACCTCCAACTAGGTCCTCAGAGCTCCAAAAGAATGGATGGTGGAATAAGATCAAAATCCACTACTTCTAGGTATCCAGGCAATTACCACAATGGCCAAATCCAAGTTTCAAAGGGCTGAGCTACAGAGTAATTTGGAGAGTTTGCTTCTATACAGAACGAAAACCTTCAAGAACAAATATTAGACCACGAAGAAAAAATGGACACCACCTGTACTATACCAAGGCGCAAGACCTTGTAGTCGACCAATGTGAGCACACCCTAAGTGCACTACAACGTATCATATAAAGTATATCCTTATTAACCTCCCTATGGGGTCGTCTCCTCATTCCAATTGCCTTCAGTGTAAAAACATATTCGCATTCAAATTTATATATTCACTTGTTTGTGAATTTATTGCAAAAAACAAATTTGCACTAAAATATGTAACGTTATATGCTTGCAGATTTAGTGCAAGAAGAATTACGATAAAATATATATCATTAGTTGTTTTAGTACAAAAACATATTTACAGTACTTGCGCCAAAACTTTGATAGGATCTTGACATTCCAATAGTGATTGCCAGAGCTCCGGTGGTAATTCCTGGAGTTCTTGTAGTGGGGGATATTGACGGTGACCAATGATAACTAATTAAATTTTTTTTAAATAGGAAAGAAATCAAGAAATAGTATTTTTAATGTACATCGCAATTAAACTAAACTTTCATATCGTAAGACATAGGTCCAAATATTCAAACTTAATTATGTAAGATATTATTTCCTATCATAATTAAAAATTTTATTGTCAACTGAAATATTAGTTGTAGGTCGAAAAATACCCTAGAGGGGGGGGGTGAATAGGGTTTTTAAAATTTAATCGGATTTTTAAAATCAATTTTAAAAGTTATATCTATATTTATCAAGCAATCAATAATAAAGATAATTCTAAGCAAAATGAATAACTAGCACAATATAATAGAGTATGAGATAGAAGGATAAAACCGATCAAAGTCGAAGACTTTTTGTCCACACGGTTTGGCTTGAAAACCCCTACTCCGCGCTCGGTTAGTTCCCCGAGAATTTCCACTATAACCGATCTCCTTCTGGGTGAAGATCAAACCTCTACAAATGTATTCTTATCACACACTCTCACAAGTATTGAAAAATACTCTCAATACTTTCACAAGAAATCTCTCTTGCTATTTCTATGAGATACACCTCTCACAATAAGGATTTGAATGAGATTTGGTGACTAACACCAATGTACAATAGCTCTTGTGTATAATGAATTACAAAGGAAGCTCACACTAAGAGATATCAAAATTGATCAATGAATATAAGCTCAATGAATGAAAAGATTGATCAATGAATTTGCTTTCAAACTTGAATAATGTGAATATATGAAATATTGGGTTGTATGATGATTCAAGTGTATAACAATGCGTCTAAGAACTCATATATATATATGTGACAAAAGTTTATAGCCGTTTGGGGTGAAAAACATAAATTAATGGGTCAAAAGTGCACTTTAGAAAAAGTTCCAACGGCTAGATTTCTTCATGTAGTCGACTCCCTCAGTGTCCATGTAGTCGACTCCCTCAGTGTCCATGTAGTCGACTACATGGTTTATTCGACTACTCCATTAACCATGTAGTCGACTACATGCTTCTAAAGTGGGGAGGTTTGGTGCATTTTTCAACTTTTGCATTTTGACTCCGAAATCGATTTTAATGCTTGGAGAATGTCAAAAATAGTTTTCTAAGACTTCTAAAATAATTTTTGTAACAAAATTCATTCAATTGAATTTATAGAGAACTTTCCAAGAAACCTAGTTTTCGGTAAAAATCGTTTTCAAATTAAAAACTAGTTTTGATCAATCTTGACAAGGTTAAATCATGGTATGAGCTATTTAAATGATCAGTGATATCTTTTACATAAAATCTAAGCACTCACTTAAATTATGAAAGCTTCAAGTCTTCGTGATGCTTGTTTTTCTTGAGCGTATCTTTACTTGATTTAAGTTCTTGATACTTTCTAGTTCTTGATAGCTTTGTAGAGCATATTGAGATCATTCTTGACTTTGTATAGCATTTGTGAATCTCTATAGTTGATTTCTTGTGAGTAATGACACTTGTAGAGCTTGTGTGATGATATGATCGCTTCGGTTTGAGGTTATACTTGGTCGGAAGATGTTTCGGTTAAAGTGGCTATTATCAATGAATAACTGAGTTAAATAACACAATATTAACTTATTGTAATTATCAAAATAAGATTAATTGACTTTAAGGTCAACATTAGTGATCGCTGGTAATTATAAAAAATATTATTCACCATCATAATTATCCGAAAAAAGTATAAACAGGGGTGTAGCATTTTTATTTTTTTTTAATCCTTTTTGCCATTCAAAAAAGCCAATAAATATTATTCATATATATATATATATGAGACAATTGCGCATAAGGGTCCATTCCAATAATAATATAATTATAAAGGATACTTACAAATTAGTAGTATAAATTAGGGACACTGAGCAAAAAAGACATTAATGCCCCTTTCATATTTAAATAATAACACAATAATCCTAGTATAACATATCATGTCTCCAAAACATACTTAGCACCGATCCCGAACAAAAATTTCAAAATCCAAACAACCTTATCTCTCACAAAATTCACAATGGTTGATCATCAATTGTCTAACGCTGTTTAGAACATAATAACTATTTACATGGTACCAAACCACTGAAATAGTGTTAAACGGGTTTTAATACCAATAAAAAACAGAGAACAATGAAATTTATGATGCTAAAATAGATTTTGCGCTAATAGAAATAGAGAAAAACGAAATTCAATTTGCTAAAATAGATTTAACACCAATAGAAAACAGAGAACAATCAAATTCAAGGTGATAGAACAGATTTAGCACAAAATTGTATAGGACAAAATAACTAATCACATGATGCTAAAACAGTTTTAACACCAATTGTCCAACAGTGGAATGCTGCTAAAAGGGTTTTAGCATCAATACAAAAATAGAGAACAACGAAATCCAAGGTTCTAAAACAAATTTAGCACTAATAGAAAATAGAGAACAACAAAATTCAAATGTTTTAAAATAGATTTAACACCAATTTTCTAAAATAAAGTAACTAATCACATGGTACTAAAATAGCTTTAACGCCAATTGTCCAACATTAGAATACTGCTAAAAGGGTTTTAGCACCAATGCAAAACAGAGAATAACGAAATTCAAGATGCTAAAACAGAATTAACACCAATAGCAAACAAAAAACAACTAAATTTAAGGTGCTAAAACATATACCAATTGTCCAGAACATAATAACTAATCATATGATGCTAAAACAGATTTAGCACCAATTGTCCAGCAATATAATGCTACATGGTGCTAAAAAGATTTTAGCACTACAGGTGAATACAAACAACTAAATTGAATGTGCTAAAACAAATTTAGCACCACATGTCCAGTAATAAAGAGTAAACTACATAAATGGCCCCTAAACTACATAAATGTCCAGTAATATGAACCTTGTCCTTTCCCCCAACATATTTTGTTACGCCGGAGGATCTCGCAGGAACAACAGTAGGTGGTGGCGGAGGAAGGCAAGACCACGCCAACTTTGACAGAGCAGCAGATGAGTAAGAGGAAGGCTTGGGAGGAAGGCTTGGAGAGAGGCCAAAAATAGGGGGAGTGGAGTCGCCGACAAATTTTAAGTCGAAGGTAGAGGGGAGGTGGGGAGGAGATGGGTGTGTGTGTCTCTCTCTTTCTCTCTCTGTTGCTTTTCCTTTCCTTTCTTTTTTTTATTTTTATTTTTCTTTTATCAAATTTTTTAAATCTAACTAAAATTATTTTTTAAAAAAATATCTAATTAAAATGACTTTTTTGCCCTTAATTCCGTCAAAGTTGACCCCCAAATTGGACGGAAGGGCCAATTTGAAACTCGGTGAATAGTTCAAGTATTTAAATGATGCAATTTTTTGTTTGAGGACCAAAGTTGGATAATATCAATAGTTTATGAGCCATTTGCGTAATTTATTCACTAATAAATTAAGGGTATTGTTCAAACAACTTCAACACAACAAAAATAGAGCAGCTGGTCTATCTTTAAATTTGACGTAAACAACTATCAAAATTCTAAAATCTCTATTAATTCTAAGCGCCTACTATTATAAACCATCAAATCCATACATTAATGAAGAATAAAGAGACCATGCAGAGAAAATGAATAACGAACACAGAAGACAAACTTAAATGGAGTATAAAAACTGAAAGTGAAATCATGTATAGAAATTGAGATTGTGTAAAGAATTCTAGAGAGAGACAATTTTGATTGTGTATAGAATTATAGAGAGAGAAAATTTTAATCATTTAGTTGGGTAGGAGATAGAGTATTGAAGGGGATCGGGCTCAATAATGGAAGACATTGCTTAAAGGCCCAATTGAAGATGTGCAAAATAGTAGCCGAAGAGATTAAAAGCATGTATTAGATAGATGGGCTGGGCTAGGCTTAGTACTATTTCATCTTATTAACCATGAGTTCATCTTTAAAATTATAAAAGACTACGAAGCGAGACCCCTTTCTTATCAAGTTTTTGTATTATTATTTTTGTTGGACAATATGTACCTATTTAATAATAACCTAGCAATAACATGAACATATCAATTATTTACAGAGTAGAATCATCGTGATCATTTTTATACCATAATCAGTAAATTTGAACTATGCTTAACCCACCCAACCCGTTTAACGAACATGTTGATATTGATTTGTTCATTATATATTGTTTTTGAACAGGTTGCCCATTGGTCCAATATTATACGCCTTTCATCTTAAATTAATTAAGAATAGTCTTTTTCTTTTTAGGAGATCGTGTCCTAATTAAACTACGAGTTTCCTTTCAAATATGTTAAATAAGTTTTCTCCTTAACAATTTAACAATCAATTATATCAAAATTAAATTATTTTGAAAAGTATCAAAGTCAAAGTCAAAGTAAAATCTCAATAGAAAATTAATTAGTAAATAACCCATTCACAAGTAGGAGTGGGTTCGGTATGGTTACCGTACTAGAACTCCGGTACTAAAAATGCGGTACGACAAAATCTATTATTATTACAGTATCAAAATTTTCGGTATATTGAAATAAAAATATGTAATATATATAAAAGTGATGGGGGGCTGCTGTTACATCTAAGCATTTTCTGAAATTGATGAGCCCAAGGGCAGCGCTAATGCTGGGTCATGGAGTGAAGGCTATGCCGATCCCATCCGGGTTCCAAGCGGCCCAATCACTCGAGCTAGAGCTAAGAAGATCAAGGAGGCACTTATGACCATGGTCTAAGAGATGATGAGCAAAGCTGAAGCATGTAGGAGCATTGAAGGGGATCGGGCTCAAGAATGGAAGACATTGCTTAAAGGCCCAATTGAAGATGTTCAAAATAGTAGCCCAAGAGATTAAAAGCATGTATTAGATAAATGGGCTGGGCTAGGCTTAGTTTATTTTAAGCTTAATTTATGTTTAGCTTTGTTTGGGCCCAAATTATGTGGAAACCCATTAATTTCGTTTTTGTTTATTTTCCTAGACCTAGTAGGTTTAATTACTCCTATTTAAAGGAGTTAACGCTATTGTTTTAAGCAGCTTTTGATTAATTAATATTTTCGAGTGTTTTCACCTCTTGCATTCTAAGAACGTCTCGAACAGCCAGAATTAGGGTTCTTGTTGTTCTTCGACTTAGCAATCAATTAACCCATCGATTGATTGTTTGTCTTCGACTATACCAAGGTTCTATCTCGTTTTCGGGATTGGGTCGAGGTTCCACCTCCATTAACTTCGCATGGTTCCAAGGTTCTTGCGTTTTCCAGCGTCAAGGGTTGCGGATTCATCTTATTGGGTAGAAATACGATCGTGGTTCATATCAGTTGGTATCAAAGGGAATTTTCTATCCAGGTTTTATCTTTCGTTTGCTTCTGTGTTGTTAAATTCGTAGGCTGCTTTAATTCGTATCTTCTTAAAACTAGGGTTGTTATTTTCGATTGTGAAAAAAAAAATCGCTTTGCTACATAATTATCGAATTTGTTCTGCTGAGTAATTTTTGAACCTGTTCTTGCTAAGAAATTGTCGAATCTGTTCTTGCTAAATTATCGCGAATTGAACCCTAGCTGCGAATCTATTCTTACTAAGTGTGTTTCGAATCTGCTCTTGATTGTTAATATTGCGATTGCAAGTGTTAGTAGAAACTTCGATAATTATAAACCCTAGTTGTAGAGTTTCGATTGCTGCGCATAAACCCTAGTTGTTGAGTTTCGATTGTTAAGGTTAATTAATTATGATTGCTGCGTATAAAGGGATTCAGTTTTGATTGCGAATTCCTTATATTGTTGATTTTAGATTGTGAATATTTTTCTGCTGGAATTTTGAATTCTGGAAATTTCGACTACACTAGATTAAAGTAGAAGTCGAGAGATTCCAAAAATTCGCAATTATTTCTTTTTGGATTTGGGTTCTATAGGGTCCAAGGATTCCAAAAATTCTGTTTCCACGAGACTGGATTTTCGTTCATTTTTTCTCGATTTTCTCGCTTCGCATCGTGTCCATAATTCATTGGGATTCCTGTTTATTGAGTTCTTGGTGAAAACATACTTGTCATAGCATACAATTGATCTGTCTGGATTGTGATTGGTCAGTTTGGGAACCAAGATGAAGGTTCTGGCTTTTCGATTTGTTTGAAAGATCCAAAAGGTGAAATTGGGAGGAATATCATTACTTTTGAGAGCTAAACACGAGCGGTAAAATCAGAGTGACATATTCTAAGTGAAACACGTAAGGGAGTGCAGTGAGGAAATTTTTATTTCTTTATATTGTGCTAATCTCTGTTTTGCAGCAATATGTCAAACTTCGATCCTAAGTTGTTCCAAGAAGCCATGACGAATACCTTACAAAATATGATGAGAGAGGAGTTGGGTGGCTTTAGAGAGCAAGTAGAGGAGATCAGTGACGAATTAAAACGAATGCGGGTGAAAGTAGATAGAGTTGAGAGCGCTCAACATGAGCAATCGCGTAGTGCCCAAAGAAGTGCTAGACTACAGCCTAGAGAAAAGAGGGCTGAGAACGATCCTGATAAATTTTACCGAAATAGCTTTGACGATGGGGATAGCGACGTCGATTCGGTAACCGCTAACCGACGAAATGGTAGGCGATTTGGTAGAGGAACTAATCGGGAGGATGACAACATGAATGGGATCAAGATGAAGATTCCATCATTCCAAGGGAAGAATGACCCCGAGGCCTATCTTGAGTGGGTCAAGAAAGTGGAATTGGTGTTTGCTTGCCATAACTACTCCGAGTCCAAAAAGGTTAAATTGGTGGCTATTGAATTTTCTGATTATGCACTTGTTTGGTGGGATCGTTTGATAACAGAGCAAAGGCGTAGTGATGAAGGGCCTGTCGAAACTTGGGATGAGATGAAGAGGTTGATGAAGAAGCGGTTTGTACCCGATCACTATTATCGGGAATTGTATCAAAAATTGCAGGGGCTTACAAAGGGAATTGTATCAACTGATGACCCCTACTGGTCTGTTTAGATAGATTGCTGCAGACAGCAAATTTTTCCCGATTTGTTTTGATCATATCTCATTATCCAGCCGTTGGAACTTGATGAAATTTGGGATATAATTACTATAATGTGTTATTTAACTACTATCCAAATTTCATAATGATCGGAGTCCGTTAAGACCTCCAAAAAACCGTTAGATCAAAACTGCGTAAAAACGGAGCGAATCTAAAAAGGGAAAAATAAACATTTTAGCAATTATGTTCCAAAATCAATTTTGATACTTGGGATAGGTCAAATATATTAACCTAAGACATCTATTTTCATGAGAGCTCAAAATATGCTCAAATCAATTTAATATGAAATTATTTGAAAACTGGTTTTTGCAAGAATGGTGTTTTCAAATAAATTTTGATTCAAACTGATTTTGATCAATCTAACAATGATGTAAGTTCATATTTGAGCTATACAATCAATCAATTAAGAAACTTTACATTAATCCTAAGCAAACACTCAATTACCGAATAGGTGAGTCTTCGAATGCTTCGATTTGTTTCTTCAAATTGATTCTTCACTTGAAGCTTTCCCCTTGAAGCTTTAGTATATGATCATTGATCTTTTATGCTTCATGAAATGCATTGCTAGCTTGTGAGTGATGAGATTGATCTTCTTGTCTTGTCCAATGCTTGTAGAAGAATGATCTTGATTCGGATAGATCGGTTTTAGTCCAATGCTTCGTTGAGTTGATCGGATATTGATTGAATGATCCTTGTCAAACTTCCTTTGAGCAATCATGCTATTCTTGATTTTCCAAATAAGACATCTATAATCTTATATCAAGAACATGTTAAATTACACATGATTGATTTATTGTTATTATCAAAATAAGATTAAGACCTTCAAGGTCAACACATCAAAATACAACAAGGCCTCCTCGGGACTTTTACTCAAAAAATTTCCTTTACACATGGTTTCCACAAACGTGCGCATAGCGGGAGTGAGTGATTCATAAAAATAGCTAACAATACTCCATGTCTCATGTCCATGATGAGGGCAAGAATTCAAAAGAGCTTTGTATATTTCCCAACATTTGTAAAAACTTTCATTTTCTTTAGGAGAAAATTTTGAAATTTGCCTTCTCAAAGCATTAGTTCGATGAACGGGAAAACATTTCTTTAAAAATTTAGTTTGTAATTCTTGCCAAGTTCGAATGGAATTGGGACGTAGAGAATTTAGCCATATCTTTCCTTTATCTTTTAAAGAGAATGGAAAAAGTTTTAACCTCATTACTTCCTCATTTGTGTTAGCTTCTCTAAAAGTAGAGCAAACTTCCTCAAAATCTTTTAAATGCAAGTAAGGGTTTTCAGAATCCATACCATGAAATGACGGTATATGTTGCAACATACCCGGTTTGAGAGTAAATGTTCCGGCTTGACCCGCGAGAATGACAATGCAAGAGTTTGAAGTGCCTCGAGGAGGTTGAAGGTAATCTCGCATGGTGCGGACCGGACGATTGTGATCATTGTTCTCTCCGGTATTTGACTCATTGTCATCGTTATCCATTTCAGAAGGAGTAGGTGAAGGAGTAGGATGCCTTGGTAGTGGTCGGCCTCTTGGTGGACTTATGCGAAGATCAATGTAAAAATGTTCCGGTCTCTTGTTTTTATTTAGGATGTTCTAAAATTCATTCACAAAATTAGTCTTCTCACTTTAGTGTGAGAATACTTTCTTTTTACTCCATCAAATCTTTACAAAATATTGCACCTCACCCCAGCGGTGGGGTGAGTTTACTGAAACAATACAGTGACAGTAAAATTTCACCGCTAAAAGTAAAAAATAAAATAATATTTAATTTTTCATTAATAAATAAAATTTACATCGTTCTTAGTAAATTTTATTAAAAATTACATCTAAATAGTACCCCCAAGATACAAAATGTTAATTGCATGTCATAAAAGTTTTAGTAATTATATGATATTTATATAACCTTTTATTGTTCATTACTCTTAAATGGTTATTATTCATATTTCAATTTTATTTACAAATTTTATTTTTATCTTTATCGAATAACTATATATAAGACTTAATTCACTACACCAAAAATATTAAAAGATCAATTTTTTGTATGTAAATATACGTTATCTTTTGTGAAAAGTGGAAAAATGAATTAGAAAAATAAAATAATTTTCAAAAAAATAAATTATTTATTAAAATATTTTGTTGCTTTCAATTTCAACGATATTTAATTTTTTGGAGACTCAATAAAACGATTTCCTTACTGACGCGCCGAAAATACTTCCGTGCTTAGGTACCCAAGTGCAGGTTGTCAAGTTATAAATTTGGTAAGTCCAAGTGTCGAAACACAAGGATAGTCGGAAAGACGATGTGGTGATTACGAGTTCAATGCTTTGTTAAGAGAATTTAATTGGTTGATTTTAGTTGTTGATTTTAAATTCTTGCAATAAAAATTAAAATGATATAATAATAGATGAGAAAAGGCTAAGGCATTATAGAATACATTTGTTTTGCAAAGTTAAGTAAAATCAATCGCATTCAAAGTTCTCAATGCAATTCCTAAGTGTTGAATATTTTACCCATTTCTAAGCAAAAGGATGTGGAGCAAAAGCAACCCATTCCCATATAAATGCCATATAAAGAAAGGATGTAAGCAAATAGCAACACAAATGTATCTCTCATTTTTATCTTGTGACAAAGGGTGTGAAGCAAGTGCAACCCATTCCCATATAATATCAACCAAGATTCAAACTTAAAATACACAAAAAGAAAAGGCATAAATTTAAACTAGGCATTTAAGAACTCATTGATAGTTTCCCCTAGGCAAATGACTTGATTATGAAAATGGCCAATTACAATGAGTTTAGCTCGATAAATCATAACATTTCATTTGTCTAAGATTGGGAGGTCTAGGTGGAGGTCAAACCGTCCTATATAGACTTATTTGATAAATACAAATTGAATCCTTAAAATGATTAATGAAGTTGTTTATGACATAAATTTAAAAGATCCTCTTTGGCAACACTTTAACTAAGAAAATGATGAGTCTCAAAATCACATAAAGTGTAGAAAGCACTCAACATATCATTAAAGTATTTAAAGATTAAAATCTCAAATTTATGGTGTTTCCATGAATATCAAAGACTAATCATGCTTGGCAATGAAAAGTATCTCATTCAAAGAAAGAATGGACATAGGCTAGTAAGAAATACACAAGTGTATCATCTCCTCATTAATGCTGGAGATCTATGTATACAAGGCATACAAAGTCAAATCATCATATGAAAATTATCTTACTAGCTTATGAATGGTTGAAAAAATGGAGATGATGAAGGATTCAAAAAGCATTTAACAATACTAACAATGGAATGAGAATTGAACTTACATAATTAATGCATTGCAAACTTCATCTTTTAGCCTTAGCAAAGAAATTTACTTCATAATAAATGTAGAGACAAGAATTATCAAAGTGAACTCCATTTCTCTCTCTAGAAAAATAACTATTACAAACTCTCTATAAATTGAGAAATGAGAAGAAATAAAAGTGTACTCTCCAACACAACAATGAAGACTATAAATATGAGAGTTGTGTTGGATGCTAAAATAATAAACAATGCTTTTTATTTTTATTTTTTTATTTTTATTTTTATTGTTTATTTTTGGTGAAGAATTCCACTTTCTTGGATGCTCTTTGGTCACATGGAGAATTCCACTTTCTTTCTTTAATCACATGGACATGGAGACTTTCTTTCTTGGATGCTCTTTAATCACATGGACATGGAGACTTTCTTTCTTGGATGCTCTTTAATCACATGGAGACTTCCACTTTCTTGAATTCTTTTTGTCCATGGAAAATTTTACTATCTTGAATTCTTTTTGTCCATGGAAAATTTCAATATTGTATTAAATACAATATTTCTTGAAATCTAAAGACACCAAAATAAACACAAAAATATGCCTTTCCAAGCATTGTTAAATACAAAATTGCTACGAGACTAATCGCGAAATAAGTTGGCAAACCGAATAGTTTTAGAGAAATAAACGCGTCAAACAACTCCGAAAATGAGTAAATGAATGACAATATTAAGCGTTTATCAACTCCCCCCGACTTATCTCTTGCTAGTCCCTTAGCAAGCAAAATTAAAATAGCTATATATAATATCCGAAAATGCATTGATAAAATGCACTAAGCCATTTTAAAAACTCTCAAGTTCCCTTAAAAGACGAGGTTTGTCTCGTGAGGGTTTACAGTGATGATAACCACAAACATTCGAAATTTGAAATCTAAGTAGTAGAATTGAAGCATTTTTACGAATTGATTCAAGTGTTTGGAATTACTATTACAATTTTCGGAATGTTGGCATTTGAATAACGATCTCCATTGCTTACAATCTCCTTTATAAACTAGCTCCACATTCCCATTTGAATATACTATGCATATGAATCTTTGACACAATCATTCTTAATCACAAATAGTTATATTCATCAATAGTGGAAGAGAGAAATCTTTCAAAAACAAAAGCTCAAGAACTTTGTCAATTTTAAGCACTTTTGTTTTTTTTTTTTACTTGGACTTTTTGCTAAATTAGCTCAAGGTGGTTTGCATCTCTATGGAGGGCAGCGGTCTCACTTTGTAATTTTGCATTCATAATTTCTTCTTTTTTCTTTTTTTTTTTAAATGCACAAAGGAAGCTATTCACCCCTTTTCCATATGGTAACCTTTGCCTATCCTTAATATTAGACAAAATGACTTATGAATTTAGTCAAGTGAAGCTTAAAGTCAATATTAAGTTTAAAAGTCATCCAAGTTTTTAAATTTTTTTTTAAGTGCCATGCATGTGTCCCCTCTAAGGAGGATCTTTTTGAAAGAGCTTTTATTGCATTTGAACATTATTTCTCTCTACACAAGATGAAAATCACTCTATGTGATACCAAAGACTAAATCAAACCACAACATTATGCATATTCATAGGAAACTACAAGGCTCAAGAATCTAAATGAAGCAATGCCATGGAGATTATCACTCAACTACCTATCCGAATTAAGAATTTCATATCAAGAACCATCAATTCAATCAATTCAAAGACAATTCTAAAAAAAATGATCATCATATTGCAAACTTTTTTTTTTGAAGCTTTCTACACGCGTGAAAAATTCAAAAATTGAAAAGCCATTAAAGATTAAGTACATTACCCCCCAACTTGAAGAACGCATTGTCCTCAATGTGAAGAGAACGAGAAATTGGTATTCTCCCATTTGGCTTTTCGATTTTCATGAGAAAAAGAGAGCTATTTTTCAAAGCAAAATTACTATATGTACACACTAACAAAAACAAACATGTTAGAATTAGATAAAACATAACATGCATGCATTACAACCACATTTCAATCCTCATATCATGTTTATTAAACCAAACCCAAAAAGGAAGGAAAGAAAATAAAGCAAAAAAAAGTTTTTTTTTTTTTTTTTTTTCTTTTTCTGATTTTTTTTTTTTTTTTTTTTTTTATAAAAGTATATACAACATCACCTATACTTGTTAGGTATAGGTCGGATCTTCAAGAGTGGTGGACTCTTCTTGAGGTGGGAATTCCAAAAATGGCTTAAGGCGTTGTCCGTTCACTTTGAACACAAAGCCAGTTTTGGGATCCTCAACATTCACGGCCCCAAAAGGGAATACATGTCGAACAATGTATGGGCTGGTCCAACGTGATTTCAGCTTTCCCGGGAAGAGATGCAAACGCGTGTCATAAACTAGAACTTTGTGCCCGAGTTTAAATTCTTTTCTTAAAATAGATTTATCATAGAAAATTTTTGCACGTTCTTTGCTTATCTTAGCATTTTGGTATGCATCTCTCCTTAATTCCTCCAACTCCTCAAGTTGTAACTTTCGGTTGCTTCCGACATTTTCAATATCAAAATTCATCATTTAATTGCCCAAAATGATTTATGTTCCAACTCAACGGGAAGATGGCAAGGCTTGCCATATACTATCCGATAGGGAGACATTCCTAAAATTGTTTTAAAAGTCGTACGGTAAGCCCAAAGTGCATCGTTAAGACGCAATGACCAATCCTTGCGATTTGGATTTACCGTCTTTTCAAGAATTTACTTTATCTCCCTATTCGCAAGTTCGGCTTGGCCATTGGTTTGCGGATGATAAGCGAGTGATACTTTGTGATTTACCCCATATTTTTTCATTAAAGATTCAAAAGGTTTATTGCAAAAATGAGTACCACCATCGCTTATAATCGCTTTGGGAGTGCCAAACCTTGCAAGAATATTTTCTTTTAAAAATCGGATCACCACTTTGTGATCATTTTTCTTGCAAGCTTGGGCCTCTACCCACTTGGAAACATAATCAACCGCTACTAAAATATAAAGGTTACCGAAAGAGGATGGGAATGGTCCCATGAAATCGATTCCCCAACAATCGAACACTTCAATCACCAAGATTGGATTAAGCGGCATCATGCTTTTTCTTGTAATCCCTCCTAACATTTGGCATCTCGGGCAAGATTTGCAATATTGGTAGGCATCTTTGAACACTGTTGGCCAATAAAGGCCACTTTGCAAGATCTTGGCGGACGTCTTTTTGGCTGAGAAATGTCCACCACAAGCTTCATTATGACAAAAGCTTAGAACTCATTCGAACTCGTCATTGGGAATACATCGTCGAATAATTTGATCCGCCCCATACTTGAACAAGTATGGGTCATCCCAATAGAAACGGTTAACTTCGAACAAGAATTTTCTTCGGTCTTGGGCATTCCAATGGATTGGCATCTTTTCGGTGACAAGATAGTTCACGATATCGGCATAACATGGTGAGGAAGAGATTGTGAATAGTTGCTCATCCGGAAAAGAGTCTTTAATAGCACTCTCTTCAATGTGGTCGGTTAATGAAAGGCGAGATAAATGATCCGCCACCATATTTTCGACACCCTTCTTATCCTTTATGAAAAGATTGAATTCTTGTAGGAGAAGAATCCATCTTAGAAGTCTTGGCTTTGCATCTTTCTTTGTGAAAAGATACTTGAGGGCCGCATGATCGGTGAAAATGACAATAGGAGACCCAATGAGGTAGGACCGAAATTTGTCGAGGGCAAAGACAATAGCCAAGAGTTCTTTCTCGGTGGTGGTGTAGTTCATTTGAGCCTCATTGAGAGTTCGGCTCGCATAGTAAATGACCCCGGGCTTTTTGTCCTTTCTTTGGCCGAGGACCGCCCCACGGCATAATCGCTTGCATCACACATGAGCTCGAATGGAAAACTCCAATCGAGGGTTTGCATGATGGGTGCGGTAGTGAGCATGTGCTTGAGTTTTACAAAGGCTTCTTCACATTCCTTTGTCCATTCAAATGGGGCATCTTTCAAGAGCAACTTGCACACGGGTTTAGCAATGGTGCTAAAATTTTGAATGAACCTTCGGTAGAATCCGGCATGCCCCAAGAATGAGCGAACATCCTTGATTGACTTGGGGGTGGGGATCTTTGAGATAATTTCTATTTTTGCCTTGTCAACTTCGATTCCCTTCTCCGAAATAATGTGCCCTAAGACAATGCCCTTTGTCACCATGAAATGACATTTGTCCCAATTAAGAACAAGTTGTTTCTCAATGCACCTTTCTAAAACCTGCTCAACATTCAACAAACAATTATCGAATGACTTACCGTAAACGGTAAAGTCATCCATAAATACCTCTAAGGTCTTTTCCACCATGTCGCTAAAGATACTTAGCATGCACCTTTGAAAGGTTGCTGGTGCATTACACAACCCAAATGGCATCCTTCGATATGCAAAGGTACCAAAAGGGCATGTGAAGGTGGTTTTCTCTTGATCATTTAAATCAATCTCAATTTGGTTGTACCCGGAGAATCCATCTAAGAACGCGTAAAATTCATGCCCGGCTACTCTTTCGAGTGTTTGGTCCAAAAATGGGAGCGGGAAATGATCTTTACGTGTTACTTCATTAAGCTTACGGCAGTCAATGCACATTCGCCACCCGGTGGTGACTCTTTGGGGTATTGATTCATTTTGTTCATTTTTTACTACTGTAAGCCCGGATTTCTTTGGTACAACTTGGGTTGGACTCACCCATTTGCTATTGGAGATTGAATAAATGATTTTCGCATCTAGCAATTTCAATACCTCATTTCTTACAACTTCTTGCATATTTGGGTTCAAACGGCGTTGAAATTGTCTAGATGGTTTAGCATTTTCCTCCAAGCGAATTTTGTGAGTGCAAATTAAAGGATTAATCCCTTGGAGGTCAGCTAGTGTCCAACCAAAATCTTTCTTACGTTTATTAAGCATACTTACCAACCTCACATCTTGCTCTTTTGAGAGTTCGAAAGAGATTACCACAGGGTAGGTTCTGGAAGCACCTAGGAAAGCGTACTTCAAGTTGCTTGGCAATGGCTTGAGCTCCATTTGTCCCTCAAGCTTTAGTGTTGGATTGGATGTGCTCCCCTTTTGCTCCTTCGGATCTTGAACCTTATCATCAAGCAAGGAAAACACTTGCAAACACTCATCGAATTCATTGGAAGTGGTTATATTCTCTTCCATTGAATCCAGATCGTAAGTATTATTAAAATGATCTTGGACTAATGACTCTATCATGTTCACATGTTCACTTTCTTCATCAAAATCATTTTGTTGTTTGCTTAAAGAGAACATATTTAGCTCAAGAGTTATGTTTCCAAAAGCTAATTTAACAATTCCATTCTTGCAATTAATGATGGCATTAGATGTGGCAAGAAATGGTCTTCCTAAAATGACAGGAACTTCATTAGCGGGATTTGCTACCGGTTGCATATCAAAAACAATGAAATCAACGGGAAAGTAAAATTTATCAATTTGCACAAGAACATCCTCTATTATCCCTCTTGGTATCTTAACGGAGCGATCCGCTAATTGAATTGTCACTTTAGTGGGTTTCAACTCTCCTAACCCTAATTGTTGGTACACCGAAAAAGGAAGCACATTAACACTAGCTCCCAAATCAAGTAAGGCATTCTTTATGCGACAATTGCCAATTAAACATGAAATGGTTGGGCAACCGGGATCTTTGAATTTTGGAAAACGAGTGCCTTGCATGATAGAGCTCACTTGCTCTGTCATAAATGCTTTTTTCTTAACATTCAACCTTCTTTTTGTGGTACATAAATCTTTGAGAAATTTAGCATATGAAGGTATTTGTTTGACCGCGTCAAGCAATGGAATGTTGATCTTGACTTGCCTAAACACATCAAGAATTTCGGTGTTTCGATTTTCCTTAGGAGGTTGATTTAACCTTTCGGGAAAAGGGACTTTGATACTATTCTTGATTTTCTCTAAATCCTCTTTTCCAACTTTCTCTTCTTCCCTCATTCTCTCTTCTAAGGCGATCTCCTCAACTTGACTTGACTCGGCCATGTCCACCGGCTTTTTGGCCTTAGGAACTATAGTTTGTCAATCTCTTTCCCACTCCTAAGGATGGTGATGGATTTTAACTCCTCAACATTGCCATTCGATTCACCCTCATTGATCACTAAAGCTTGGCCTCGGGGATTGACTAAGGGTTGGGATGGAAATTTTCCTTTTTCTTGGGTGGACAACGCGGTTGTGAGTTTGGACATTTGGGTTTTCAAATCACTAACCTCTCTATTGGTCTTATCTATAAATTGCCGCAAAAGAGACTCCAAATTTGAATTTGGGTTTGGGTTTACTTGACCAAAAGAGTTGTTTTGGGGTGGAGGCGGTCTTGGTTGGTAGGAATTTGAGTTTGCATTCGAATTTTGATGAGCATTTTGATTTTCCCCCCAACTAAAATTAGGATGGTTCCTCCACCCTTCATTGTACCTTTGTGAAAATGGGTCATTGTTTGGCCTAGAGTATGAGTTCATAGCATTGATTTGTGAGGGACTTTGAAGGACCTCTTTGAAGGCCAGGATTGTGTGACACTCTTCCGTGGAATGTCCCACCTTCTCACAAATAAAACAAACGGTGCTAGTACCTACACTACTTTCCCTCATTTTACTAGACTCCATGGCTTCAACTTTCTTTGACAATTGAAGAAATTTTAACTCAATGTCATCACTTTTGGAGAATTGGTACAAACCCCCTCTCTCGGAAACTTTACCCTTAACCTCGTCCGTGTAGGTGTTCCAATTTTGGGCACCTTCCGCCAATTCATCATGTTGGTCGGAAAACAACCCTAGAGGGGGGGTGAATAGGGTTTTTAAAACTTAATGCGGAATTTAAAAACTTTTCTAACAATGTTTAAGTAAAACAAATTTACAAAACAAATTATCAAGGAATGCAATCAAATAAACAATCAAGCAAATAAACAATCTCAAGCAAACAATAAAATATAACAAGTAAATAAAGAGATTGAGTTAGAAAGATTGAACCGATTTGAAGTCCAAGGCTTTTTGTCCACACGGTTTTGGTTTACCAAACCATAATCCGCGCTCAGTTAGTTCCCCGAGAATTTCCACTAAAATCAATCTCCTTCCGGGTGAAGATCAAATCTCTACAAGTTTATTATTCTCACACACTCTACAAGTATTGCTACACCACAATACTCTCATAAGATACCCTCTTGCTAACCTTGTGAAATTTACTTTTCACAAAAACTAAACAAGAATTTTCCTTCTTGTTTTTCCTATGAGATTTACCTCTCACAATTGAATACTAAATTGTTTGGTGATTCACACCAATTTACAATAACTCTCAAGTGTTTAAAAGAATACAATTGAAGCTTACACTAGAGTTACTTGATTGATCAAGATTTATAGCTCAAAAAGAATGATTGATCAAAAATAATTTCTTGAATCTTTAGATATTGAAGATAGATGAAGTATGAAGTATGAGAGTGATTCAAGGTGTTTAGAATGAGTCTTGGAAGTCATATTTATAGTCCCAAAAGTGATATAGCCGTTTGAAGGGTTTGGGTGAAGATTTAGACTCAAAAATGCAAAAAGGACAACTCCCAACGGCTATATTCAGGTCATTAGTCGACTGAGCAAGGCTCCTTAGTCGACTGAGTGACCATCAGTCGACTGAGCAAACCCATCAGTCAACTGATGACCCCTACTGGTCTGTTTAGATAGATTGCTGCAGACAGCAAATTTTTCCCGATTTGTTTTGATCATATCTCATTATCCAGCCGTTGGAACTTGATGAAATTTGGGATATAAGTACTATAATGTGTTATTTAACTACTATCCAAATTTCATAATGATCAGAGTCCTTTAAGACCTCCAACAAACCGTTAGATCAAAACTGCGTAAAAACGGAGCGAATCTAAAAAGGGAAAAAATAAACATTTTTGCAATTAAGTTCCAAAATCAATTTTGATGCTTGGGATAGGTCAAATATATTATCCTAAGACACCTATTTTCATGAGAGCTCAAAATATGCTCAAATCAATTTAATATGAAATTATTTGAAAACCGGTTTTTGCAAGAATGGTGTTTTCAAATAAATTTTGATTCAAACTGATTTTGATCAATCTAACAATGATGTAAGTTCATATTTGAGCTATACAATCAATCAATTAAGAAACTTTACATTAATCCTAAGCAAACACTCAATTACCGAATAGGTGAGTCTTCGAATGCTTCGATTTGTTTCTTCAAATTGATTCTTCACTTGAAGCTTTCCCCTTGAAGCTTTAGTATATGATCATTGATCTTTTATGCTTCATGAAATGCATTGCTAGCTTGTGAGTGATGAGATTTATCTTCTTGTCTTGTCCAACGCTTGTAGAAGAATGATCTTGATTCGGATAGATCGGTTTTAGTCCAATGCTTCGTTGAGTTGATCGGATATTGATTGAATGATCCTTGTCAAACTTCCTTTGAGCAATCATGCTATTCTTGATTTTCCAAATAAGACATCTATAATCTTATATCAAGAACATGTTAAATTACACATGATTGATTTATTGTTATTATCAAAATAAGATTAAGACCTTCAAGGTCAACACATTAAAATACAACAAGGCCTCATCGGAACTTTTACTCAAAAAATTTCCTTTACACATCGTTTCCACAAACGTGCGCATAGCGGGAGTGAGTGATTCATAAAAATAGCTAACAATACTCCATGTATCATGTCCATGATGAGGGCAAGAATTCAAAAGAGCTTTGTATATTTCCCAACATTTGTAAAAACTTTCATTTTCTTTAGGAGAAAATTTTGAAATTTGCCTTCTCAAAGCATTAGTTCGATGAACGGGAAAACATTTCTTTAAAAATTCAGTTTGTAATTCTTGCCAAGTTCGAATGGAATTGGGACGTAGAGAATTTAGCCATATTTTTCCTTTATCTTTTAAAGAGAATGGAAAAAGTTTTAACCTCATTACTTCCTCATTTGTGTTAGCTTCTCTAAAAGTAGAGCAAACTTCCTCAAAATCTTTTAAATGCAAGTAAGGGTTTTCAGAATCCATACCATGAAATGACGGTATATGTTGCAACATACCCGGTTTGAGAGTAAATGTTCCGGCTTGACCCGCGAGAATGACAATGCAAGAGTTTGAAGTGCCTCGAGGAGGTTGAAGGTAATCTCGCATGGTGCGGACCGGACGATTGTGATCATTGTTCTCTCCGGTATTTGACTCATTGTCATCGTTATCCATTTCAGAAGGAGTAGGTGAAGGAGTAGGATGCCTTGGTAGTGGTCGGCCTCTTGGTGGACTTATGCGAAGATCAATGTAAAAATGTTCCGGCCTCTTGTTTTTATTTAGGATGTTCTAAAATTCATTCACAAAATTAGTCTTCTCACTTTAGTGTGAGAATACTTTCTTTTTACTCCATCAAATCTTTACAAAATATTGCACCTCACCCCAGCGGTGGGGTGAGTTTACTGAAACAATACAGTGACAGTAAAATTTCACCGCTAAAAGTAAAAAATAAAATAATATTTAATTTTTCATTAATAAATAAAATTTACATCGTTCTTAGTAAATTTTATTAAAAATTACATCTAAATAGTACCCCCAAGATACAAAATGTTAATTGCATGTCATAAAAGTTTTAGTAATTATATGATATTTATATAACCTTTTATTGTTCATTACTCTTAAATGGTTATTATTCATATTTCAATTTTATTTACAAATTTTATTTTTATCTTTATCGAATAACTATATATAAGACTTAATTCACTACACCAAAAATATTAAAAGATCAATTTTTTGTATGTAAATATACGTTATCTTTTGTGAAAGTGGAAAAATGAATTAGAAAAATAAAATAATTTTCATAAAAATAAATTATTTATTAAAATATTTTGTTACTTTCAATTTCAACGATATTTAATTTTTTGGAGACTCAATAAAACGATTTCCTTACTGACGCGCCGAAAATACTTCCGTTCTTAGGTACCCAAGTGCAGGTTGTCAAGTTATAAATTTGGTAAGTCCAAGTGTCGAAACACAAGGATAGTCGGAAAGACGATGTGGTGATTACGAGTTCAATGCTTTGTTAAGAGAATTTAATTGGTTGATTTTAGTTGTTGATTTTAAATTCTTGCAATAAAAATTAAAATGATATAATAATAGATGAGAAAAGGCTAAGGCATTATAGAATTCATTTGTTTTGCAAAGTTAAGTAAAATCAATCGCATTCAAAGTTCTCAATGCAATTCCTAAGTGTTGAATATTTTACCCATTTCTAAGCAAAAGGATGTGGAGCAAAAGCAACCCATTCCCATATAAATGCCATATAAAGAAAGGATGTAAGCAAATAGCAACACAAATGTATCTCTCATTTTTATCTTGTGACAAAGGGTGTGAAGCAAGTGCAACCCATTCCCATATAATATCAACCAAGATTCAAACTTAAAATACACAAAAAGAAAAGGCATAAATTTAAACTAGGCATTTAAGAACTCATTGATAGTTTCCCCTAGGCAAATGACTTGATTATGAAAATGGCCAATTACAATGAGTTTAGCTCGATAAATCATAACATTTCATTTGTCTAAGATTGGGAGGTCTAGGTGGAGGTCAAACCGTCCTATATAGACTTATTTGATAAATACAAATTGAATCCTTAAAATGATTAATGAAGTTATTTATGACATAAATTTAAAAGATCCTCTTTGGCAACACTTTAACTAAGAAAATGATGAGTCTCAAAATCACATAAAGTGTAGAAAGCACTCAACATATCATTAAAGTATTTAAAGATTAAAATCTCAAATTTATGGTGTTTCCATGAATATCAAAGACTAATCATGCTTGGCAATGAAAAGTATCTCATTCAAAGAAAGAATGGACATAGGCTAGTAAGAAATACACAAGTGTATCATCTCCTCATTAATGCTTGAGATCTATGTATACAAGGCATACAAAGTCAAATCATCATATGAAAATTATCTTACTAGCTTATGAATGGTTGAAAAAATGGAGAAGATGAAGGATTCAAAAAGTATTTAACAATACTAACAATGGAATGAGAATTGAACTTACATAATTAATCCATTGCAAACTTCATCTTTTAGCCTTAGCAAAGAAATTTACTTCATAATAAATGTAGAGACAAGAATTATCAAAGTGAACTCCATTTCTCTCTCTAGAAAAATAACTATTACAAACTCTCTATAAATTGAGAAATGAGAAGAAATAAAAGTGTACTCTCCAACACAACAATGAAGACTATAAATAGGAGAGTTGTGTTGGATGCTAAAATAATAAACAATGCTCTTTATTTATTTATTTATTTATTTTTTATTGTTTATTTTTTGTGGAGAATTCCACTTTCTTGGATGCTCTTTAGTCACATGGAGAATTCCACTTTCTTTCTTTAATCACATGGACATGGAGACTTTCTTTCTTGGATGCTCTTTAATCACATGGAGACTTCCACTTTCTTGAATTCTTTTTGTCCATGGAAAATTTCAATATTGTATTAAATACAATATTTCTTGAAATCTAAAGACACCAAAATAAACACAAAAATATGCCTTTCCAAGCATTGTTAAATACAAAATTGCTACGAGACTAATCGCGAAATAAGTTGGCAAACCGAATAGTTTTAGAGAAATAAACGCGTCAAACAACTCCGAAAATGAGTAAATGAATGACAATATTAAGCGTTTATCACTTACAAAATATTAAAATGATAGAGAATGATAGACATTGTCTCACCAAACTATTTCATTTTTCAATATTTTTTTTACGAGTAATTTTATGAAATTAAATATTGAAATAATAAAAGCACAAGATACAATGCATATATATATATTCATGACATATTAGGCACATGTTAACACTACATTTCTTTAACTTTGACATTAGATAACTTAATATGAGTTTTATTGAGCTATGCATTCATGGACAAAAAAAAGATTTTATAAATTAAGAAAAACATTATTGAAAATGTTATTGTGAAGTCCAAGTGAAAATAAATGTCTTGCATTCTATATAAAATTATGAGGATACTTATTATAAATTAGTGGCGATTTTTTCAAAGTTTAGAAAGTGGGGTGCGAAGAGAGTAAATTTTTGATGGGGCAAAATTACATAAGGTCATGAGGCTCCAATAACAAAGCGCTACTTCTCCACTATTACCTACCTAAATTTAACTCTGGTTTACTAATAAATAATTCAAAACTCTTATTAAAAAAAAAGAAAAAAGGAGGAGAGAATCCTTTTCATATTCCGTTGTTTACCTTTCGCCCGTGTAGAAGCGGAAATGTGGAAAATCCTTAATCTTAAACCTAATTCCCCAATTCACAGTATATTCTGAAGACAATGACTTCTAACAAGTGATTTATATTTTCTTTTTCTTTGTTTTCTTTTTATTTGACTTACTTGTTTTTCGGCATAAACTAAATTTGATGTTTATCGTACAAAATATACAGTCCGTGTAATGAACATATACCTAATTTGAGTGAAACTGAGATTTCAAATAAGCAAAACGATACAATACATGAAAATAATGAGATTTTAGAAGCTAATACTACGGGGTATGAGTTTTCAAAAGATGCACTAGAGAAGGAAATATTGCTTGGTAAGACTGTAGACACCCCGATCCGTGACCCCCGCAAGAACCCTAACGACCTACGAAAGTACTGTTTTTGAGTCCAAACTCACCCGAACACCCGGAACTGCCCCGAAAGAATTTGTTGGCCAAACAAACATGTTTTAAAGTGAAATGTCGCGCGACAGTCCAGTATGTCGCGCGACAATCCCCTTTCCAGGGACATGTCGCGCGACAATCACCCCACCACTCCACTTTCTGACTCAGCAATGAGTCAGAATCATCATTAAAGCAGTATGTCGCGCGACATTCACCCTCTCCAGGGACATGTTGCGCGACAATCACCCCACCACTCCACTTTCTGACTCTGCAGTGAGTCAGAATCATCATTAAAGCAGTATGTCGCGCGACATTCACCCTCTCCAGGGACATGTCGCGCGACCTTCACCCCACCACATCATCATTAAAGTAAATGTCGTGCGACAGTCAAGATTGTCGCACGACATACTACCAAATGTCGCGCGACATACCCCCTTTCCATAAATAGGCCAGCACCCCCATGGGTTCTAGACAGCAACATCAGAGCAAAATCAGAGCTGAAAACGGCAAGAAAAATCGCCAAAACAGTGCAGAAATTAGCAAGAAGCATTCTCGATTATCGTCTTATTTCTGAAGAGATCGAATCTATTCTCGACACTCGACGTGTCCGATCTCGGGAATCGAACTCTCGGAAATATCTGAAGAAGGAGAAGATTATTATCGCCGGAGATATCTCTGCCGTATTATATTTTCTTTCTTATTTTTATTCTCGTCGGGAAGGTAAATAAAGTCTCTTCTAGTAATTAAATAAGATATCCCCGTCCTAATAAGCGAAGTGGCAACAGGGTTGTGTTAGATTCCCAATGCGCCTGAAAATCAGGTTTATCTGTGTACTTGTTTTATTTCTGTTGTTTTGTCCACGTTTTATTTGAATAAACTTATTGCCAAGTTATAAATAGTCTACCACCTTCAAAACAAAAGACCCTGATAAAACCATTTGCAAAACCAGAAGAGTAAGTACGTTATCGTTCGGATAAAATTCTGTTTTCAAAACCCGGACTGATAAGACTTATCTAGGAATTAAAATCAACATATCCTATCTTCTCTATAGACTATGACGTGTCTGATAACTCTCCTCTCAAGAGTCATGATTCCATATTAAAATTAGTCCCGATACAAGATCCGAACCTTTTACAAAAGAAGTCAAAACTCGAGAAAACTGTCATTATCTGAGAAATGATACGGGAGACTCTCTTTAAAATAAATACAACTTCTGTCATTTGTACTTACATCTTTCAATAATAAAAACATCGGATCTCGGAACACAAAGGTTTTTATCCCTTTCCCGCTTTTCCTAAAATTAGAGTTTTTATTCGAAAAGTAGTAGACTGTCAGTAAAAGCATCCAAGTTTTTCAACATAGAATAAACATATAAAGTCCACTAGAGACAAAAAGGGCGGAATGGGTGCTTAACACCTTCCCAAACCGTAATATAGTTCCCAAACCCTATAGAATCCTGCTTTCGCAGAAAAATGTGTAAAGAAAGGCTTATATGTAGCCTTTCCCTTTACACAACCCTTTTTGTCCGTTTTCTCGTAAAACGTACTGGCGACTCTGAATGAATCTTCTTGAACCTAGAAATAGGATAGAGGGACACCCGATATGAATTATTAAAACAACTCCAAGCAAATGGAATGACGCGATCCTTTCCGACGTTTCAAGACGCCCAACGAAGGGGGACGAGACCCGGGGGTCGCATTTGCGGATTCTCACAGTGGCGACTCTGCTGGGGACAATTGAGAACTAGGCTCTTATATGTGGACTTTTATAATATGTTGACATGCATGCTTTTACTGCTTTCCCTATTTCCCCCCTGACGTGGCGCTTGGATTTTATTGTTGACTTGACCTAGAGGCGCAGTAGAGTCCATTCATTGACATAGACATGTGTTTAGGATTTTCCCTACTTGTGAATTTGATTGTAAAGAAATATCTTTTCAAAATAAAAATAGCGTTTTTAAAATACACCTCAAAGATAAGATATTTGCAATTGAATCTTTGAAAAATTCTTGTTTTGCACGCACATCACAAATCATGCATTGGTTCTACGAGTGTGAATTTACCCCGAACCCTCAGAAGTATTATAAGTGAGTAGGGAGTTGGCTCGCTTGGGCCAACATAAACCGAAAGCATTTACTTCCACTCTCCTTGGCCAAGTACGCCCCCGAGGTATATCGAGTGACGAGAACACTCACGTACCCAGGAAGTATATCAAAAGATTCTTGCACGTACCCGCCCCTGGGGTATATCGCGAGGTCTTGCCAAATAGGAGGGAGCCTGAAAACCTTCACCTTGCATTACACCTGCACTGCATATAGGAAGAGTCAAGATAGAACACCCTTGTATTTTTTATCAACCGTGAGGATTTTTGTACAACATAGGGCCTTGTCATATATATCTCCCCCAGATATTGGCAAGTACGGCCGGAGGCTGACCAACCTCCGTCGTAGAAACTTACATCGAGGTTAAACTCGTTGTGACTTTCCCCGGTACATCTCCCATGAAAAGAAACTCAAGAGGAGAGATATTCCCAATTTTTATAAAATCAAAAGATGAGTTTTTCAAAATTCGGGACGAGTAGGATAACCCAAGGAGCACTTCGCTGCCTATCCTAAACTCCCACCGAGAATTCGCTCAAGTTGTTGTTGACGTGTCTTTATAAAAACACCCGAAACTTGGTTTTCGTTGTTTTTCTTTTTTCGTGGTCTCTTTTGGCAAAACTTGAGTCACGTCATGGTCTTCCTTCATCTTCGCCCTATGGTTCCGTCTACAGTCATCATACGGCAACAGTCTGGAAGGTTGGGCTGGTCGAGATC
Source organism: Lonicera japonica (assembly GCA_021464415.1). Lineage (NCBI taxonomy): Eukaryota > Viridiplantae > Streptophyta > Magnoliopsida > Dipsacales > Caprifoliaceae > Lonicera > Lonicera japonica. Next base: position 12,885,389 of record CM038465.1, read on the forward strand.
ATACTGAGAGATTAATAAGACCGAGCACACCGGAAATGGATGATAGACGCGAGAATCCAGAGACAGATCAGAGCCTGGCCGAGGCGTCTGCACCACAGCCAGATTTAGCCGAAATGTATCTTTTACTGAGGACCGTCAGCATAAGTCTAGCAAACCTCACGAATGAGCAACAGAGTACCCGAGTTCGAGTAGAAGAGTTGTCAGCCGGGCGGGTCGCGCCACCGGGGTTTGAACGACTACCACCGAATCGAGATCAAGGGCAGTCATCGCAAGTACTTCCCCCAGTTCAAGGAACCAATCCACCTCAAACAAGTCCTGTCACCACAGGTCCCGTTCAGGCAGATCCCAACAACCCGAATCAGTGGGCCCCGGATTCAGGCCTTACCTATCAACAACAAGAGCCACCCATCGTCTGGCCACAACCCCAACCGGGCGTTGAACCTCAATACCAGCCATGGCCATAAGTTCCCGTAAGACCTATTCCACCTCCGCCCCAGTAGCCCCTCCTCATGAATACCCAGACATCAATCGACTTCGGACAGTGTATGCAGAATCGGTTATAGCTCGGGAATAGCCCGACGAGGTGTCGAGAGAAAGTGAAGAAATAAAGAAACTGAAAGAGCAGATGAAGGTTCTGCAAAGGGGGTCTCCTTGATAAAAGGGGCAGATGAGATTACTGATATGAATGCCTTCTCCCTCTACCCGGAAGCAAAGTTACCTCAGGGATTCAAGCTCCCTTCCATCACTAAATTCACCGAAACTACCCCCCGAAGACACATCTGCAGTCATATATCCGATCCATGCAAGTATCTGGCTGTGGAGAACCGGAGTTGGCCCAAGCATTTCATATGACTCTCACGGGGGCAGCCCTGAGATGGTTCTTTGATTTAAAGAGGCACCACACGAAAACTTAGGGGGATATAGTCAAGGAATTCATGGCTAAATACGGGTCCAACGAAGATTTGGAAATCACCCGTAAACACCTGGAAATGACCAAGCAAGGAGAGAAAGAAAGCTTCAGCGATTTCATCACACGCTCGAGAGAGATGGCCTCCCAAATGTCCAAACGGCCAGATGAAGAAGAACAACTAGAAATCATACAGAGGAATTTTACTCCAGTTCTATTAAGTTGTATGGGAAAGCATGTATTCCCACATTTCAGGGCCCTGTTAAGCATGGGATCGCAAGTAGAAGAAGCGTTGGCTAAGAAAGCCGAGAATGATACCACGAAAGCCTCATACGCAGCGAGAAAGATGGCCGCTCCAACTGTTAACCAAATAGGCTCATACCCGTATCAACAGAGCTCTTTTCAACAGTCACCACAAGCACCTCCGATGAATTGGCCCATACAAGAAGAATCTTCGAGTACCGAGGTGAGAAGGAAGAGGAACTTCTGTACTCTTCCCACTACCCTGGTCAAAACTATGGAATTACTCCGGAAAGCGGGACTAATCACTCCCCTCAACCCACGTCCTCCACCAAGTCCTATTCCCCTTACTTGGAGAATGAACGAGAACTGTGCATACCATCAAGCAGCAGGCCATGACACGGAACGCTGCTTAGCTTTGCGTCATCGTATTCAGGACCTTATTGAAGCTGGAACCATCCCTGCACCCGGTAGGCCTAATGTTACCAATAACCCCCTTCCGAACCATGCTCCACCTGCGGGAATTAATGCTTTGACAACTGATGAAGAACGCTTTGATCCCGTAGGACTTATCCGAGATGACCCAGCCTACAAAGCACCGGTTGTGCTACCAGCAAAGGCTCAAGTGGCCCCAGGCCTCAATCCGATAATCGACCAATGGATGGCTAAGATGAAATTCCTACTCGGGCAGGGTTTAGGAAAGGCCAACCAAGGGATTTCACAACCGCTCGCAATCAAGACCAATCCTAGGAAAGCTGGGATAGGATGGACCCAGGACAAGAAGAAACAGCCATGGAAGCCTCAAGGCCTTCACAAGGAGACAATCTGTATGAAAGAAACCTCCCCTAAAGCCTTCAGTTGGTCTACAGAACCAGAGTCATTAGAAACCACGGAGGGATCAGACCCAGCATCCCTTTGGATACAGCAAATCACCCAGTCAGGAAGAGTCTATCAGCCATCACTAATGGAAACCGAGAAATCACCACCTCCTAAGGAAACATGAGAGGATCGAGTACTGGAACAGCTGAAGAAGACCCAAGCACATATCACCATTTGGGGCCTTTTGGTTGCCTCCAAACCCCACAGGACCGCTTTCATCAAGCTCCTAGATGAGGCTGTCATATCGCCAGATTCCACACCCGAACAACTGCCAAACATGATCGGGTCACTTACCGTCCAGAGAAGTCTATCATTTTCAGATAAAGATTTATCTCCTTTGGGAAGAAAGCACAGTCTGGCCCTCCATATTATTGTCCGAACTCGAGGAAAAATCTTGCCACATGTTCTTATTGACAATGGGTCGACTATAAATGTTTATCCCCTAAAGACCGCCAAATGTCTGGGCATCTTAGACTCAGAGCTTTCTCCGTCAGCAGTGACCGTTAGAGCCTATAACAACACCAGAAGGGCTGTTCTGGGTTCCTTAAAGCTAGATCTCATGATTGGTCCCGAAAACTTTCCAGCCGAGTTCCAAATCATAGACATTCCCTCCAGTTTCAACCTACTATTGGGAAGAGCATGGCTACATGACATAGGGGCACTCCCCTCCTCCTTACACCAAAAGATCAAGATACCTTTTGAAGGGAATGTGATCACCATCCAAGGAGATCCTAAAAGGACCTTGGCGGATCTAGAGTTACCTGTATTGGGCATCGGGAGTCAAAGCATATAGTTGGGGGGCTTTTCTTACGAACCTCAAGTACAAGTTCTCACTACCCAAAGAATTGAGTATCTTCCCCCCGATAATATTCCCGATCTCAGCACCAAAGTCATAAAAATGCTGAGAATGATGAAATACTTACCAGGAGCCAGCCTGGGAATGGGACAGCCAGGATTACTTCAAGCCCTAGAGCCAGTAACTAGGCATGAAAGAGAAGGATTGGGGTACCAGCACACTAAAGAAGATGACCAAGAGAAACGGAGCCGAGGGCATCAATATCCGAGTTTTAGCTCTCTAAACGGGTTTTTCGTCAAAGGAGAGGACTTCCCCTTTTGTGGCTTTCAAGAGCCTTGGAGAAACAGCAACGGAGATTACCTTCCAGGATGGGAAATCTTCTATGAAGAGGATCTTCATCTCAAAGAAAGTGTTATGCACAGCTTCTCTGCCAAGTTAACGATCGGGCCAAGAGAGGAAAGTGAAGACAAGGAAGATGAAGAAATGATTGGAAATCTCTTCGACGTCATGGTTCTAGAGGATAATGAGTCAAAGGATGACCCTATACACTTAATACGCGCTGACCCAGACTATCAGGAAAAGGGGGAAAGAGTGAAATTGTAAGGGTGAGAGATAAGAGTGAGGGAAAAGGTTGGGAAGAGTCTTTCCTAGATTTACTTTTCGAACTTGTACCTGTAAGCACTATCATTAAGGAGGAAGATTCTATTTTGCGTTATCCTGTTAGTTCCAATTCTGTAATTGCTTATATGGAACTAGAAAGACTAAATGAACACCCTGAACGGGAGGAACAGCGCATACGAAGCGAGGAGGGAGATACTCTTATGATTAATCTGGGGACAGAAAAAGAAAAGAAAAAAGTTCATATTGGGGCAAGTCTAAATGAAGCAGAAAGAGAGGAATTCACACAAACTTTGAATGAGTACGTGGATGTCTTCGCTTGGTCCTATGCTGATATGCCAAGTTTGAACAGTCAGATAGTCATGCACGAGATACACACCAAGCCAGAGTTCAAGCCCGTCAAACAAAAGTTGAGAAAACTTACGCCAGAATGGTCCCTGAAAGTGAAAGAAGAGGTGATGAAGCAACTGGGTGTGGGTTTTTTACGTGTGATCGAGTACCCCTTGTGGCTAGCTAACATTGTGCCCGTTCCAAAGGCAAATGGGAAAGTCCGCATGTGTGTAGATTACCGGGACCTCAATAAAGCCTGCCCGAAAGACGATTTCCCACTGCCTAACATGGATTTGATAATAGATAATACTGCCAACCATGCCTTGAAGTCATTCGTGGACGGTTTTGCCGGGTATAATCAGATCAAGATGCACCCAGATCACCAAGAGAAAACGGCATTTATCACTCCATGGGGAACCTACTACTACACCGTTATGCCATCGGGCTGAAGAACGCCGGGGCAACGTATCAGAGGGCAGCCACCTCTATCTTCCACGACATGATTCACAAAGAGGTAGAAGTATATGTGGACGACATAATAATCAAGTCAAAGGAGAAAGAAGGCCATGTACCAGCTTTATGAGCCTTTTTCGACCGCCTTCGCCAGTACCAAATGAGACTCAATTCGCAGAAATGTGTATTCGGGGTAACCAAGGGAAAACTCCTAGGCTATGTTGTCAGTAAAAAAGGAATTGAGGTAGACCCTGCCAAAGTTCGAGCTATTCAAGAAATGCCCGAGCCTCGTACCGAGAAAGTAGTCCGGGGATTTTTGGGTAATTTGCAGTACATCAGTAGGTTCATCTCTCAGCTCACTCAGACTTGTGAGCCTATCTTCAAACTCTTGAGGAAATCTTCGCCAGGAGAATGGGACAGTCAGTGCCAGGAGGCTTTTGACAGAATCAAAGACTATCTCTCCAACCCCCCGGTATTAGCCCCACCACAGACCGGACTGCCACTAATCTTATACCTAACGGTTATGGATTCAGCTGCAGGAGCTATGCTAGCCCAACATGTAATTGATACTCGAAAAGAACAAGCCATCTACTACGTCAGCAAAAAGTTATCCCCATTCGAGATAAACTACACGCCGTTAGAGAAGTCATGCACTGCGCTTGTTTGGGTAACACAGAAATTACGGCATTACATGCTGGTTTTCCCAGTCATCTTGGCATCACGAATAGATCCGCTGAAGTACCTTTTTGAGAAACCAGCTCTATCAAATCGTATGGTAAAATGGTTGTTCTTACTCTCCGAATTTGATATCATATACATGACCCAAAAGGCAGTCAAAGGCAAGATCATAGCTGATTACCTGGCCCATAATCCGATATTGTGGGACATGTTAGAAGAAGCCAAATTCCCAGATGAAACTATCATGAATATCAAGATCGACGAAGACTGGAAATTATACTTTGACGGGGCTGCCAACCAAAATGGGAATGGAGTAGGCATCCTGTTAGTCTCTCCAGACCAAGCTCACTCCCCGATATCATATCGTCTGGACTTCTTCTGCACCAATAATATGGCTGAGTATGAAGCCTGTATAGTTGGATTGGAGATCGCACTCCAAAGGGGTATACGGAGAATATAAGTGTACGGAGATTCGGCATTAGTGGTCCACCAAGTGCTACAAGAATGGAAGGTCAGAGATGAGAAGTTGGTACCATACCTCGCCCGACTGGAAGATATCACGGAGAGATTTGAGCATTCAGAGTTTTACTACATCCCCAGATCACAGAACAATTTTGCTGACGCACTAGCAACCCTGGCATCAATGATCGATATCCCGGAGGGGATGGAAGAAATAACTCTTACTTTACAAAGAAAACCAGGACCAGCACACTGCATGGCCCTTGAAATAGAGAATGGAGAGGAAGGGGACTCAACCACTTGGTTTTATGACATATAGAACCTATTGAAAAATCATCTGTATCCCGAGCAAACAGATAAGAAGACGCGGGTCACACTCAGAAGGCTAGCATCGGGGTTGATACTTTGTGCCGGAAGGCTGTATAAGAGGAACTACGACGGGACCCATCTTCAATGTCTCACTGAAGAAGAGTCTGTCAAGATGATGGAACAGATACATGGGGGCGATTGCGGACCTCATATGAGCGGCCATACACTTGCCCGCAAAATTATCAGACAGGGTTATTTCTGGTCTACTTTGCAAAATGACTGTGTTAATCACGTACGCCGTTGCCACAAGTGTCAAATCTACGCTAAGTCTCAAAAACTTCCTCCGAAAGAGTTGTACAACATGACTGCTCCCTGGCCTTTCGCTACCTGGGGAATAGACATCATTGGGAAAATTTCGCCCAAAGCAAGCAACGGCCACGAATTCATATTAGTGGCCATCGACTACTTCACCAAATGGGTAGAGGCCGAGTCTTTCCAGACCCTTGACGCCAAGAAAGTTGCCCGATTCATCAAACGGAATATCGTCTGTCGGTATGGGGTCCCACACGAGATCATCTCGGACAATGGCACCCACTTCGAAGGAGAAGCTAATATAATCATGAAGGAATACGGTATTACCCGACACAGATCTTCGCCATACATACCACAAACTAATGGGGCAGTTGAGGCCGCCAACAAGAATCTGAAGAATATCCTGAGCAAGATGACCGACACCTGTCGAGACTGGCCAGAGAAATTACCATATGCGTTGTGGGGGTACCGCGCCACTGAGAGGGTCTTTACCGGGGCAACACCATTTTCACTTACATATAGGATGGAAGCAGTCCTCCCTGTTGAATTAGAAGTACCCTCCCTCAGGGTAATGCTAGAGAATCAAGTTAATGAGCTAGAATGGGTGCAGGCAAGTTACGACGAATTGGCATTGTTAGATGAGAAAAGATTGAAAGCCGCGTATCACCACCAAGGGTATCAGAGGAGAATCGCTCGGGCATTTAATCGAAAGGTAAAGACTCGGGGTATCAATGAAAACGACATCGTGTTGAAAGAAATTCGAGAACCAGTCAGAGACCCAAGAGGGAAGTTCAGGCAAAAGTGGACAGGGCCATACATCGTCAAAGAAATTGATACAGGGGGTGCCGCTATACTCGCTGATTTGGACGGATAGTTACTGCATTCCCCAGTCAACATCGATCGACTGAAGAAATACTATCAATAGATGTAACATGTATGATTTAGAATTACGTAAACCTGAGCCCCAACTCAAAATTGTGTTTCTAAAAAAATAAAAAGGGGAACGTAGGCAACCTGAGAAGTGACTTCAGGCCCGGTTTAAGCATTGCAAAGAAATTTATTTCTCATAAAGAGTCCTTTGTTTATTATTGAAGTGGTTCAGAACACCAAAAGTTACAAAGGAAATACATCATACAGAAAGACCTAATCCCTAGGGGTTGGCCAAGCAGGATCTTCAGTAGCCAAGTCAATTCGAGCCTCGTCCAGAATCTGGTACGCAGAGACAATGCTTTCTTCTATAGGCTCAGAATCCATGAATCGAAGCCACTCCATCTGAAAGGGGTCATCGATCAGCTCATCTTCAAGAGACCCCCAAAGAGAACGGATGATGTCAGCCCGGAGGGGCCTGGAAATACTAAAATAGGCAGGGTTGAACTGACGAGTCAGTCGACCATGCCACATTCTCTCCATCGATGAAGAAATATGCTGGGTCAAGTATTTAGACTCGGAAGAAAAGTTGTGCAGGCCAAGGGGAATGCCCTGGGGAATGTTAAACTGCCGAAGAAGACGTCCTGGGAGATAAAAAGAAGTGAACCAGAGTCCACAGAGCCGAATATAATGCTGCCCCCCGGTACTAAGCACTATCGCCCTCAGCTTCCACCAAGGAATGTTCCACCGAATGGCCCTAAAATTCTCTAAAAACCATACCGTCCAATCAGAGGAAGACATGGTCAAGGCACCAAAGAGGGGACGACGGAAGAAGAATGTCGGGTTGTCAAGCTGAAACCCATTAAAGCCCACTGATCGAAAACGCTCCAATAGCCACATGTATAGCAAGCGTGGACTTCCCCTGAAGAAGGGTGAAGCTCCCCTTTGGACATCATCTAGGCCATTCAGAGTCTCTGTCAGAACTATGGGCACTATGGATTCCCCATTCCTTGCCTAATGGATCAAGCTCAGAATAGTCAGATCAACACGGGAGGAGCCCGTCACCAGTAGCATATCAGAAATCAGACAAATCAAGGCTGCCACAATACGCCCCGCACTATAAGAAGCTCTCTCCTCGTAACGATGAAAGAACCTCACCATTTTGTGAAGATCAAGAATCCCGTCAACAATAAAACCATCATAAGCCGCTTGGGGAATGGCTAGCAGGGCAATCAGCATCTCTCGAGGACCGATTTTTTCTACGAGAATAGCCATCGAAAGGCGAACGTCAGAACGCAATAGCCAAAAAATTCTTCATAAGTCGGGCAGAGCTCGTCTAGTCCAAAACGGAAAAGATGATCGGCAGGACTCCAGAAGTACGGAGCGCCAAGCAAAAAGGAGAAATCTACAGGACGATGGCGCCAGCTCGCTAAAGGACTGAATATACCAAAGTTCAAGCCATTCTCAGAAGATATTAGAGCATCATGGGCTTCAACGTAAGAAAAATCAGAATTTGTGAGATAAGAAGACATTGTGAGAAAGGTGTGAGGATGAAGGAAGAGGATGGGTGTATTTATAGCAAAAAAGAGGACTCCTGCACCTGTTTGTCGCGCGACAAACCCATGTCCAGGAGGGATTGTCGCGCGACAAACTCCCTTGGTTTACTTTGTTTTGAGTTTTTCTTACACGTAAGAGTCGGTTTTGCCAAAAGATCCACTTTTGTATGCATTTGTGCTCACTTTGTTCTTTTGCAGATAACTTCAGTAACATCACGAAGGTAGGATTCCTACTTTATCGGTCCACGTAATTTATTTTTCATCGTCAGATAAATAAATGCGTAATATCAGACACAAATGAAGATTTTTTCATAAAACTAATAAAAGAACAGTTTTTTTACAAAAATCCTGTCTAAAGAGTCTAAGAAATAAAAACTACATATCTGTCAGGACTAACTAAATACAGGAAGGAAAGCTAATCTAATCGGGAGCGTTTGGACACACTCCCACTATCACCCGAACCCTCCTCGGGAGTAGGGTCGACCTCTGGGACGCCCTGAGTAGAAGGAGCTGCTGCCTGAGAAGGTCCCGTCGACTGGACTGGTGCCGTGGGGCGAATCACTGAAGAACAAGATCGCCTAGAGGTCCGACTACTGCTCCTCCGAGACTTCGTCCGAGCACGAGAGGAAGATAGAGGGTCATCTGCTCGCAAGGAGACATCGATCGCTCTCTGATAGTCCCGCATGTATGTCGTGGGGTCCCGACCAACAAACTAGAGCAGGTTCTAGCTGTAAAGGTAATGGGAATGCCAAGCCCTCAGGTCCGCCACACGCACGCTCACCCTCTGAAAAGGAAAGAAAGAAGAATTAGCACTGTTAAAATAAATAAACATGGATATGAAGAGATATTGAGAGAAGAAAGGCACGTACCTCATCATCAGGATGGCAAGCCAAGTAGTCGAACGTATCCTCCAGAAGAGGATACTCAGGCACTGTGTACCGACGTAGACCGGCACCGACGTAAGAGATGTCTCGAGGAAGTATCGGCAGATCTACCGCATGAATGGACGAACCCATCGGCCTGACAGCAGAAGTAGACCCACCCTCCTCACTAATAGGGAACAAAGGAGGACGAGAGGATGAGCCACCGAGACCTGTAGATCTAACCGGAGGAGCCATAGCAGCAGATGGAAGAAGAGTCAGTGTGGCAAAGGTACGAACACCAGGAGGGTCCACAACAGCCGTTTCCCTCAGAGGTGGGACCCCACTAGAAGTAACAGCAGCAGTAGAAGGAGTCCGCCCAAAATGCTCGTAATCAAATCCAAGGTCTGCAGGCTCCCAGGACCGCTCAGAGAAATCACCTCTATCTCTCTCTCGGAATGCTGCCCCTCTGTCGGTACAGTCGGAGGCGGCTGCTCTGGAACCGCCACCGTCCCACCTCCCTCAGCACCCTCGGGCCTATCACCGCCTCCCTCAGCATCGGCAGGGACGTCCCTCTCTCCGTCAGGCTCATCGTCGTCAGAATCCAGAATGTTGTCCCTCTGGTCAGGGACAGGTGGTAAATAACCGGGGACCGTCCTGGATAAGTGAGTCTGTCCTCGTATGTAGTTGGGATCACCTCCCAACGCCCGGTACCTCTCATAGAAGACCCGTCCTCGAGTCCCCTTCGGCTCCCTCATCAGATAGCGGACAGCAAAAATGGCATAATCCCCCTCCTCAGTGAACCTCTGAAAGCCGAGCCCGCCTACAAGTGGCTGCACCGTCACAGAGTCAATATCACCCGTCCGCCTCATCTAAATTAGTGGGAATAAAGGAACCCGAGGCCACTGGGCAGGCGAATGCTGGCGAATAACTCTCTCGCCCAAGTAGAAGTGAAGACCGTACTCGTCTCTGATGAGCCGCCTGGTCCTCGAAGCAGCCAAAGCACGGCCATATCCAAAATTGGGGCCCATATCACCCCAAGGGGCCCACTCAATCTGAAAAGAGAATAAGATTTTATTTTAGTAATTCATATTTTATTTTACTATTTATTAAAAAAATGCTAAGATATTTACCTGCTCCTCCAACAGGTCATGGACGACAGCATCTCCAGTCTCCCTAATCCGGTATACATAAGGAGCCCTATAGTTCCCCGCGATGAATCGGCGGAGAAGGGGAAACTGATCCTCGTTCTCAACGAGGAGATCCACCTGGGCCAGGCCCAGACGTGTATATGCCACGAACCAACTCTGAAAGAGCAATATAAAGGATTTCAGCAATTATCAAAACAGGTAATGTATAAAGGACTCAAGCAAAGGTAAAGGGACAAAAATAAGTACCTCCCATAGCAAAGAGAAGCCCTTGAGGTTCAGGGCTAAATGGCGAGAGACCTGGTCCATGGCGTCATACAGGACAGCGAGAATGAATCCTCCCCAATCATAATCGAACAAGATGCTAAAGTCCCGAAGATAAGGCAGCCACCAGAGATGGGCCGTGTCCCCTCCACGGGCCTCGAACAGATCATGAAGCGTCAATAAAAGAAAAACACGAGCATACTGACGCGCCTCCTGACGGGTCAACAGAACACCCAAAGCAGCTAGCCGAGCTCGTATCACCACGAGGAATCGTATCACCGAAACTCCGCGCTCCGGGAACCATCCAAGTGCGCTGACGATGCCCTCTGCCGTCAGACGCAAAGGGACATCAATCCGGATAGAGATCCCCCTGAAGGAATCTCAGTCAAGGCAAAGACGTCGAGGGGGGTCATCGTCATCTAACCCCAACTCCAATGGAAGGTATGAGTAGTATCCCACCAGTGAGAGGCAAGTGCCGACACCAGAACTGTCGCCCGGGATACCCGCTCCGGAAGGGAGTCAAAGAGAGAACCAAATGGAGTCACAAGGAGCAACTCCTGGACAGGAGTCGGTGCCGTCGCCACTCCAAAGATATGGTGTTGGGAGAACCCCAACATCGGCCAACCCACTGTAGACAACAAAGAGATATGTATATATATAAATATGGGGTTATAGGGTAAATTATGTAATTTTCCAAACCTAAGGGTACTTTGGTGTAATTATGAGAGATATGGGGTTATAGGACAAAATTATGTAATTTTCCAAACCTGAGGGTCCTTTGGTGTAATTATGAGAGATATGGGGTTATAGGATAAATTATGTAATTTTCCAAACCTGAGGGTACTTTGGTGTAATTATGAGAGATATGGGGTTATAAGGGTAAATTATGTAATTTTCCAAACCTGAGGGTACTTTGGTGTAATCATGAGAGATATGGGGTTATAAGGGTAAATTACGTAATTTTCCAAACCTGAGGGTACTTTGGTGTAATTATGAGAGATATAGGGTTGTAGGGGTAAATTATGTAATTTTCCAAACCACAGGGTACTTTGGTGTAATTATGAGAGATATGGGGTTATAGGGTAAAATTATATAATTTTCCAAACCTGAGGGTACTTTGGTGTAATTATGAGAGATACGGGGTTATAGGATAAAATTATGTAATTTTCCAAACCTGAGGGTACTTTGGTGTAATTATGAGAGATATGGGGTTATAAGGGTAAATTATGTAATTTTCCAAACCTGAGGGTACTTTGGTGTAATTATGAAAGATATGGGGTTATAAGGGTAAATTATGTAATTTTCCAAACCTGAGGGTACTTTGGTGTAATTATGAGAGATATAGGGTTGTAGGGGTAAATTATGTAATTTTCCAAACCACAGGGTACTTTGGTGTAATTATGAGAGATATGGAGTTATAGGATAAAATTATGTAATTTTCCAAACTTGAGGGTACTTTGGTGTAATTATGAGAGATATGGGGTTATAGGATAAAAGTATGTAATTTTCCAAACCTAAGGGTACTTTGGTGTAATGATGAGAGATATGGGGATATAAGGGTAAATTATGTAATTTTCCAAACCTGAGGGTACTTTGGTGTAATTATGAGAGATATGGGGTTATCAGGGTAAATTATGTAATTTTCCAAACCTGAGGGTACTTTGGTGTAATTATGAGAGATATAGGGTTGTAGGGGTAAACTATGTAATTTTCCAAACTTGAGGGTACTTTGGTGTAACTATGAGAGATATATGGGTTTATAGGGGTAAATTATGCAATTTTCCAAACTTGAGGTTACTTTGGTGTAATTATAAGAGATATGGGGTTATAGGATAAAATTATGTAATTTTCCAAACCTGAGGGTACTTTGGTGTAATTATGAGAGATATGGGGTTATAGGGTAAAATTATGTAATTTTCCAAACCTGAGGGTACTTTGGTTTAATTATGAGAGATATGGGGTTATAGGATAAAATTATGTAATTTTCCAAACCTGAGGGTACTTTGGTGTAAATATTATAGATATGGGGTTATAGGATAAAATTATGTAATTTTCCAAACCTAAGGGTACTTTGGTGTAATTATGAGAGATATGGGGTTATAAGGGTAAATTATGTAATTTTCCAAACCTGAGGGTACTTTCGTGTAATTATGATAGATATAGGGTTGTATGGGTAAATTATGTAATTTTTCAAACTTAAGGGTACTTTGGTGTAATTATGTGAGATATATGGGTTTATAGGGGTAAATTATGTAATTTTCCAAACCTGAGGGTACTTTGGTGTAATTATGAGAGATATGGGGTTATAGGGTAAAATTATGTAATTTTCCAAACCTGAGGGTACTTTGGTTTAATTATGAGAGATATGGGGTTATAGGATAAAATTATGTAATTTTCCAAACCTGAGGGTACTTTGGTGTAATTAGGAGAGATATGGGGTTATAGGATAAAATTATTTAATTTTCCAAACCTGAGGGTACTTTGGTGTAATTATGAGAGATATGGGGTTATAAGGGTAAATTATGTAATTTTCCAAACCTGAGGGTACTTTGGTGTAATTATGAGAGATATGGGGTTATAAGGGTAAATTATGTAATTTTCCAAACTTGAGGGTACTTTGGTGTAATTATGAGAGATATAGGGTTGTAGGGGTAAATTATGTAATTTTCCAAACCACAGGGTACTTTGGTGTGATTATGAGAGATATGGGGTTATAGGGTAAAATTATGTAATTTTCCAAACTTGAGGGTACTTTGGTGTAATTATGAGAGATACGGGGTTATAGGATAAAATTATGTAATTTTCCAAACCTGAGGGTACTTTGGTGTAATTATGAGAGATATGGGGTTATAGGATAAAACTATGTAATTTTCCAAACCTAAGGGTACTTTGGTGTAATGATGAGAGATATGGGGTTATAAGGGTAAATTATGTAATTTTCCAAACCTAAGGGTACTTTGGTGTAATTATGAGAGATATGGGGTTATCAGGGTAAATTATGTAATTTTCCAAACCTGAGGGTACTTTGGTGTAATTATGAGAGATATAGGGTTGTAGGGGTAAACTATGTAATTTTCCAAACTTGAGGGTACTTTGGTGTAACTATGAGAGATATATGGGTATATAGGGGTAAATTATGTAATTTTCCAAACTTGAGGTTACTTTGGTGTAATTATAAGAGATATGGGGTTATAGTATAAAATTATGTAATTTTCCAAACCTGAGGGTACTTTGTTGTAATTATGAGAGATATGGGGTTATAGGGTAAAATTATGTAATTTTCCAAACCTGAGGGTACTTTGGTTTAATTATGAAAGATATGGGGTTATAGGATAAAATTATGTAATTTTCCAAACCTGAGGGTACTTTGGTGTAATTATGATTGATATGGGGTTATAGGATAAAATTATGTAATTTTCCAAACCTAAGGGTACTTTGGTGTAATTATGAGAGATATGCGGTTATATGGGTAAATTATGTAATTTACCAAACCTGAGGGTACTTTCGTGTAATTATGATAGATATAGGGTTGTATGGGTAAATTATGTAATTTTTCAAACTTAAGGGTACTTTGGTGTAATTATGTGAGATATATGGGTTTATAGGGGTAAATTATGTAATTTTCCAAACCTGAGGGTACTTTGGTGTAATTATGAGAGATATGGGGTTATAGGGTAAAATTATGTAATTTTCCAAACCTGAGGGTACTTTGGTTTAATTATGAGAGATATGGGGTTATAGGATAAAATTATGTAATTTTCCAAACCTGAGGGTACTTTGGTGTAATTAGGAGAGATATGGGGTTATAGGATAAAATTATGTAATTTTCCAAACCTAAGGGTACTTTGGTGTAATTATGAGAGATATGGGGTTATAAGGGTAAATTATGTAATTTTCCAAACCTGAGGGTACTTTGGTGTAATTATGAGAGATATGGGGTTATAAGGGTAAATTATGTAATTTTCCAAACCTGAGGGTACTTTGGTGTAATTATGAGAGATATAGGGTTGTAGGGGTAAATTATGTAATTTTCCAAACCTGAGGGTACTTTAGTGTAATTATGAGAGATATATGGGTTTATAGGGGTAAATTATGTAATTTTCCAAACTTGAGGGTACTTTGGTGTAATTATGAGATATATGGGGTTATAGGATAAAATTATGTAATTTTCCAAACCTGAGGGAACTTTGGTGTAATTATGAGAGATATGGGGTTATAGGATAAAATTATGTAATTTTCCAAACCTGAGGGTACTTTGGTGTAATTATGAGATATATGGGGTTATAGGATAAAATTATGTAATTTTCCAAACCTGAGGGTACTTTGGTGTAATTATGAGAGATATGGGGTTATAAGGGTAAATTATGTAATTTTCCAAACCTGATGGTACTTTGGTGTAATTATGAGAGATATAGGGTTGTAGGGGTAAATTATGTAATTTACCAAACTTAAGGGTACTTTGGTGTAATTATGAGAGATATATGGGTTTATAGGGGTAAATTATGTAATTTTCCAAACCTGAGGGTACTTTGGTGTAATTATGAGAGATATGGGGTTATAGGGTAAAATTATGTAATTTTTCAAACCTTAGGGTACTTTGGTGTAATTATGAGAGATATGGGGTTATAGGGTAAAATTATGTATTTTTCCCAACCCGAGGGTACTTTGTTGTAATTATGAGAGTTATAGAGTTATAGGGTAAAATTATGTAATGTTCCAAACCTGAGGGTACTTTGGTGTAATTATGAGAGATATAGGGCTATAAGAGTAAATTATGTAATTTTCCAAACCTGAGGGTACTTTGGTGTAATTATGAGAGATATAGGGTTATAGGGTAAAATTATGTAATTTTTCAAACCTGAGGGTACTTTGGTGTGATTATGAGAGATATAGAGTTATAAGGGTAAAATTATGTAATTTTTCAAACCTGAGGGTACTTTGGTGTAATTATAGAGTTATGGGGGTGTATTATGTAATTTTCTAAAAACCTAAAGGGTATCACATGTAGAAGTACGGACTAATAAAATCGGACGCTATTTATAGGCAGACGTGTATACTAAATATGAATTGTTTAAAATACATACAGGAAACGGCAGAAATAAATCAAAAGAAGATAGAATTTCAAGAAAACATACCAGAGATCGTTGACGAATCTCGTGGGAAGCAGGCTCCATCAAGAGCCATGGAATATCCGGGACTGGAGCAGCCCGGGTAGCATCTCGATAGACCACAGCCCGACCACGGGCTACTCCATCCTCGGCATACCAATCCAAGTCCTCGCAGTCATCATGATGAGGACTGCACCAAAGAACGCCCTGGGCGTCGGTGAAAGTAACCTCCTCCTGATCACCCTCCAATCTATCAGGCTGTGGACGATCCATCTGTATATATGAGTGAAATAAACGAGAAAGTCGGAAAAATCGAAAAAGCAGCAGGGCTTTCGCTCGTAAGAAGAAAGCTAGAGAGAGAAAGAGAAGCTAGAGAGAGAAAGGGAAATAGAAGAATGAGCTGGGATGAGCTCAGCAAGAGAGATATATAGGGGATAAGAATGTCGCGCGACATATGGCCTCTTTGTCGGGCGACAAAGGGCCCTCTCCCCGAGGTGTCGCGCGACATTTGCCCCCTTCCCTTGATTTTCTGACCTTTTTCTCATTTTATCTCCTGCAAGGATGCTTCGGAGGAACAGTTTTCGAAAACCTTTCTGAAAACCGCACCCCAATGATGAAAAATCAAGGAAAGATTTCCAAATCATCTCTCCAGAAAATGCGAGAATGAAACACAAACAAAGTAGTCTCTGATCTCCCAAGAAAGAACAAAGATCATCAATGAGAGAAAGCAAGATATCAGAATAAGACGGGAATAGAAAAAATTGAAAGAGTAGAAAAGAGAAAGAACCCGCATGAGCGCCCGAGAGCGAGCAAGAGAAACAGAATTGTATAGAGTGGCAGGGAGAGCCACACCAAGAGTGACAGCTAGGCCAAAACTGGCTCAGGGCTTCGTCTTGGGTGAGTAAGGCTCCTGATCACGACAAAGTGATAAAAAGATTCTTGGTAAAAAACAGAGAAGGCCAGGAAAAATCTTTCCCAAAAGAGGGAGAAATAAGGACATCGAAAAACAGAAAACGATGTGGGCCCACCAAAAAAGAGAATCAGAAAGAGAAAAGAGATCAGAGATAGACCTTTCGCACAATTTTTTTTTTCAGCACGATACAGAAGAGATGGTTTGGAAAAAACCTCGAATCATCACTCAGGGAAGAGCAAGAAAAATTCGAAAACTGCTTTCCAAGAGAAGTATTTTCAGTCAAGAGAAAAATGAGGGTAAAACTTCAGAAAGGCATGGGAAAACAAACAGCCGGGTAAAAATTAGACCTCGAGGAGCTCGTTCCACCCACATCAAAAATTTTCCTCTCTCACTCTAGCAATCAAAGAGAGAGACAATCACAAATCCGAAGCCCTCTCTGGAGGCAATCCATTCACATAAGCCCTTTGTATAGGCAAAACATCATCCACAAGTCCTTTCTACAGGCACAAGCCCTCTCCGGAGGCAATCCATTCACCTAAGCCCTTTCTACAGGCAAATCGGTCATCAAGTCCTTAACACAGGCACAAGCCCTCTCCGGAGGCAATTTATTTTCTTTTTTCTTTTTCTTTCTTTTACAGATCAAAAGTCCTCACGAGGAGGCACAGTGGAGCAATGGTAGTCCTCCCACATGAGGCGCAAATGGTAGTCCTCCCACCTGAGGCGCAGATGGTAGTCCTCCCACCAGAGGCGAAGCCCTCTCCGGAGGCAATTCATTCACATAAGCACTTTGTACAGGCAAAACATCATCCACAAGTCCTTTCTACAGGCACAAGCCCACTCCGGAGGCAATCCATTCACCTAAGCCCTTTCTACAGGTAAACCGGTCATCAAGTCCTTAACACAGGCACACAGTGGAGCAATGGTAGTCCTCCCACCTGAGGCGCAGATGGTAGTCCTCCCACCTGAGGCGCAAATGGTAGTCCTCCCACCTGAGGCGAAGCCCTCTCCGGAGGCAATTCATTCACATAAGCCCTTTGTACAGGCAAAACATCATCCACAAGTCCTTTCTACAAGCATAAGCCCTCTCCGGAGGCAATGCATTCACCTAAGCCCTTTCTACAGGCAAAACCGGTCATCAAGTCCTTAACACAGGCACACAGTGGAGCAATGGTAGTCCTCCCACCTGAGGCGAAGCCCTCTCCGGAGGCAATCCATTCACATAAGCCCTTTGTACAGGCAAAACATCATCCACAAGTCCGTTCTACAGGCACAAGCCCTCTCCGGAGGCAATCCATTCACCTAAGCCCTTTCTACAGGCAAACCGGTCATCAAGTCCTTAACACAGGCACAAGCCCTCTCCGGAGGCAATTTGTTTTCTTTTTTCTGTTTCTTTCTTTTTCAGATCAAAAGCCCTCACGAGGAGGCATAGTGGAGCAATGGTAGTCCTCCCACCTGAGGCGCAATGGTAGTCCTCCCATCTGAGGCTAGTAGAGCAATAGTAGTATTTCCATCTGAGATGAGTGGAACAAGTAAAAGCCCTCAAAAGAGGCAGTAAGGTAATAAATGCCCTCCCCCGAGGCATTTACGAACGCTCTTTTTTATGCATACACTTCTTTAGAGTTCTTGCGGGAGCCATCGATCACGGTCTCTTCTAGTCGCCTCAATTCCTTGCAAGCAAGGAGCTTGAGTCGAGAGGGTCTGTAGACACCCCGATCCGTGACCCCCGCAAGAACCCTAACGACCTTCGAAAGTACTGTTTTTGAGTCCGAAACTCACCCGAACACCCGGAACTGCCCCGAAAGGATTTGTTGGCCAAACAAACATGTTTTAAAGTGAAATGTTGCACGACAGTCCAGTATGTCGCGCTACAATCCCCTTTCCAGGGACATGTCGCGCGACAATCACCCCACCACTCTACTTTCTGACTCAGCAGTGAGTCAGAATCATCATTAAAGCAGTATGTCGCGCGACATTCACCCTCTCCAGGGACATGTCGCGCGACAATCACCCGACCACTCCACTTTCTGACTCAGCAGTGAGTCAGAATCATCATTAAAGCAGTATGTCGCGCGACATTCACCCTCTCCAGGGACATGTCGCGCGACAATCACCCCACCACATCATCATTAAAGTAAATGTCGCGCGACAGTCAAGATTGTTGCTCGACATATGCCCTTTCGTCACTATAAATAGGCCAGCACCCCCATGGGTTCTAGACAGTAACATCAGAGCAAAATCAGAGCTGAAAACAGCAAGAAAAATCGCCAAAACAGTGCAGAAATCAGCAACAAGCATTCTCGATTATCGTCTTATTTCTGAAGAGATCGAATCTATTCTCGACACTAGACGTGTCCGATCTCGGGAATCGAACTCTCAAAAATATCTGAAGAAGGAGAAGATTATTATCGCCGGAGATATCTCTGCCGTATTATATTTTCTTTCTTATTATTATTCTCGCCGGGAAGGTAAATAAAGTCTCTTCTAGTAATTAAATAAGATATCCCCGTCCTAATAAGCGAAGTGGCAACAGGGTTGTGTTAGATTCCCAATGCGCCTGAAAATCAGGTTTATCTGTGTACTTGTTTTATTTCTGTTGTTTTGTCCACGTTTTATTTGAATAAACTTATTGCCAAGTTATAAATAGTCTACCACCTTCAAAACAAAAGACCCTAATAAAACCATTTGCAAAACCAGAAGAGTAAGTACGTTATCGTCCGGATAAAATTCTGTTTTCAAAACCCGGACTGATAAGACTTATCTAGGAGTTAAAATCAACATATCCTATCTTCTCTATAGACTGTGACGTGTCTGATAACTCTCCTCTCAAGAGTCATGATTCCATATTAAAATTAGTCCCGATACAAGATCCGAACCTTTTACAAAAGAAGTCAAAACTTAAGAAAACTGTCATTATCTGAGAAATGATACGGGAGACTCTCTTTAAAATAAATACAACTTCTGTCATTTGTACTTACATCTTTCAATAATAAAAAACATCGAATCTCGGAACACAAAGGTTTTTATCCCTTTCCCGCTTTTCCTAAAATTAGGGTTTTTATTCGAAAAGTAGTAGACTATCAGTAAAAGCATCCAAGTTTTTCAACATAGAATAAACATATAAAGTCCACTAGAGACCAAAAGGGCGGAATGGGTGCTTAACACTTCCCAAACCGTAATATAGTTTCCGAACCCTATAGAATCCTGGTTTCGCAGACAAATGTGTAAAGAAAGGCTTATCTGTAGCCTTTCCCTTTACACAACCCTTTTTGTCCGTTTTCTCGTAAAACGTACTGGCGACTCTGAATGAATCCTCTTGAACCTAGAAACAGGATAGAGGGACACCCGATATGAATTATCAAAACAACTCCAAGCAAATGGAACGACGGGATCCTTTCCGATGTTTCAAGACGCCCAACGAACGGGGACGAGACCCGGGGGTCGCATTTGCGGATTCTCACAAAGACATTTAAAACAGTTAATAAAGCATATCAGTTTTACAATGCTTATGTCAGGGTTGTTGAATTTAGCGTACCAAAACATTGGGCATCAACAAATAAAGTGAGTAAGACGATGATTGCACTGATATTTTGCTACTCTTCCGAAGGACAACGCGAAAAACATCTAAGGGGAACGCCTTCAAAATCTTGAGCTTTGACATGTACCGGTTGCATGGCACGACTTCAAGTTAGGTTAGGGGCTGATGGAAATTATAATGTTACCGAATTCATTAGGGACCATAATCACAAGCAAGCATATCAAGATAAGGTGCATCTATTGAGAGTACAAAGAAAAATACAGCTTGCTCAAGTTGGTTTAATTAATAGTATGCAATCGGCAGGCCTTGGATCAACATAAATTTTCACTTACATAAGTATAGAAGCTGGTGGAATTAAAAATCCCAATTTCAGTCAAGAGGATTGTGTCAACTACATGCAAAGAAAATGTGTTGGGTATCTAAAAAGAGGAGATGCAACTGTTCTTTTAGAGTATTTTAAGAGCAAACAAAAAGAAAACAATTCATTTTTTTGTAGTATACAACTTGACGATGTTGATCGTATCTCTAATTGTTTTTGGTGCGATGCTAAGTCAAGAATATAGTATAATATCTTTGGAGATGTATGCTTTGATACAACATTTAAAACAAATGGATATGATATGCTATTTGCTCTGATTGTTAGCATGAATAACCATGGCCAGACCGTGCTTTTTGGTTGTGCTATATTGAGGGATGAGATAACAAGCTCATTCATTTGGCTATTCGAAACATTTTTAAATGCAATGAGGGGAAAACACATGGATACAAGCTTTTCAGATCAAGCTATTTCCATAGCCAATGCAGTCAAACAGGTATTTATAAACACGCATCATCATTTATGTTTGTGGCACATTTATCATAACGCGTTGAAACATTTGTCTAATGAGTTTAAAACATTTAAGTCTTTTGCTCATGATTTTAGAAAATGAGACTGAAAAAGAATTTAATGAGAATTGGCAAAAGCTACTTGAGAAACACGAGTTAAAGGAGAATGAGTGGATGCAAAATCTATATCAATTACTTGAGAAATGGGCTCAAGTATTTGTGTGGTAACACTTTTGTGCATCTATAACAACCCCCCAAAGAAGTTGAAAGCATGAATAGTTATTTTAAGAAATATTTCAATAAAAAACATACTTTACTAAAGTTTGTTGATCAATATGATAAAGTTGTGGCTCGCCGACGTGAGAAGGAAACAAAAGAGGATTTGAAATCAATGGCAACAAAACCCAATTTGGTGTCAGGATGGGCAGTGGAACTCAGAGTAACAGATTTATATACAAGAAATTTTTTTAATGAGTTCTAAAAAGAGTTTAGAAGGCTTATAGATTTGGATGTATAACTTATCGGTGATGATGGGTCAACACGCAAGTACAAGGTGTCTTTATATACTGGGGATAGATCTCGTACTGTTACTGTTACTTTTACTTTTCCAAACAACACAATTAAATGCAGTTGCAAGAAATTTGAATTTTAAGGGTTACTTTGTTCACATGCTCTCAAGGTGTTGCATAAGCTAAATTTACCCAACATTCCTACCCAATACTAATTAAAAAGGTGGACCAAAGAAGCCACAACTGTGGCTAGTGTTGACACTTACAGGGAAAAAATAGATATTGGTTCGGATCCATCCTTATCAGCTCGTTATAATGAGTTGTCGCACATGGCCGTAACCATAGCCATAGAGGGTTCTAAAACTCACGAGTTGAGTTTAGTGGCTAAGTGTGCACTATTGAGATCCTTAGATGATATTAATTCTTATATGGATTCCCAACCTCATGATAAAATTCCTAAAACTATTAACTCTAAAAATGTTGATGAGTTTGAAGAAGGAATTACAAATCTTTCAGGGTTTGATATAACGATAAGAGATCCGTTGCGCAAGAATGAAAAAGGTCAACAAATGCGTAGATTCAAGAGCTGTTTCAAAAAGGAAACGCGGTCCTAAATCTCAATCACTACTAAGAAAAAAACAAATAGGTATCGAAAGAAATTCTAAGACAATGCCTCCTAGTACTAGCTCAGATCAATTCTCACCTTCTTCCAATGGGCTTTTGAATAAGATCTATTATACACAAGTTTAATCCTTGAACAAGCAGATAATTACATTTGCATTCTTTATATTATATGAAATAACTAATTAGTACTCGTGCCTTTACTCATTTAAGGATTAAATAACATGTCTACTTTAGTTGAGTAAACACAGTATGTTTTACTTTCAACTAAATGGGATACATTATTTTTAGAGACTGAAGGGAAGTACCCACCAAATGTAAGTTGATTGGCAACTGATTTCGATCATCGAATTTCTCCATCTTATGTTTACTTAATAAAATAAACCAAAATAATTATAATGTTTACGTCATTCAGGGATTTCTTGGCCTTTTGACTGAACAACCTTCAGCATTGCCTTCACAATTTCCTGCACGAAGGTTAGAGTTCTCAGAGCACTCACAATCGTCTCAGGTAAGTTTATTATAGGATTAAAAATTTATCCGTCGTTAATTTTAAAAGACATGCTCAAATTTTGTTTTATTAATTTATTTTTATTATGGCGATCATGTAGGTACCTTAACCAACCATTTGATGCTTCCATCAGAAATGCTTGCTACTTTCTAGTTAGTCATCAATTATTTTTAGCGTTTTTTATGTACTTTTGGATTTGAAACTTAGTGGCTCAATCACCTGCTTAGTGGGAGAAGTATATTGTTTGGATTCTTATATGTTATTTGAATTCTAGACATCTTTTTTTAATTGTTTGATTCAATTATGGTCATTGAACTTGACAAATCCATTAAATTTTGATTTTGAGAGATACATTATATTATTATGAGCTGTGATGGTGTATTTCTTTGTATGGTTGTAAATCTAACTTAATTTGAAAATGATTTTCTTACTTACAATTTTTATCACATATTCTTACTGGGTGCAATATATTGGTTGTCCCTTGGCTCAACTTAATTTTATTTTATTTTCCATCAAAGTAAAGCTAACCCTTATTATTTTTTGTTTTGAAGTTTATTTTAATTCATGTTCGTCAATTTGAAGTTTGTTTTAATTCCCTAAATAACAATTCCATAAACTCTAAAGGGGCAGTTTCAACTTTTCTCTTATAATAGATCAATCATTACCAACGGCCAATTGATTGAAAGGACGGACTACAAAAAGTTGGGGGTAGATTAGATATAGTATAGAATAAGGGGATGAAAAGTGTAAAAATAAAAATGGAGGATTAAAAGCAAAATTGATTAACAACAATCAAATTTTTTAATTTTTTTTTAATAAGAGTTTTGAATTATTTATTAGTTAACTAGAGTTAAATTTAGGTAGGTAAGAGTGGACAAATGGTGCTTTATTATTGGAGCGTTATGACCTCATGTAATTTTGCCCCCATCAAAAATTTACTCATCTTTTTTCTGGTCCAAAATAATTTTCTCTCTCTAAACCTTAGTAAACCTCTCCCATCTTCTTCTTCCTCTTATCATCTTCCTTCTTTTAAATAAAACCCTAATATCTTAGAACCCTAATTTTCTCTCTATAAATTTAATTTACACCAAATTACAAATCTAAACTAAATTCAAAACCTACGATTAAACCATTAAGATCAAAAACGAAATAATAAGTTAGAACTAAAAGCCCTCTCTCCACCACCACCATCTCGACCATTTTCTTTCTCTAAACCCTTTATTTTCTTTCTTATCCCCACCAACTTCAAGATACTTAAATTGATCACTTACGAGATCACTCAGACAAACCCTAATAAATAAAGATAGATTTATCAATTTAACCCTTCAAATTTAAGAGAAATTCCTTAGAGCATCTTCAACAATCTTGTAAATTTTTACTTTGTATAAAATTTACACAACATGTTAAAAAATTCGTCTGCAGCAATCTTTTAAAAGTTCTGTCTTGTGTAAAATGCGCACCTCTAATTTATAATGTCATGTCAACTTTGTCTCTTCTTAATATTTTTATACAGAACTTTAAAATGTAATAACTTTTAACACAAATATTGGATTCAATAAAATTAATATTTGAAACCTACTCATCAAGACCTATAAAACAAGATCCAATATGATTATAAAAGTTTTTATTAAAAAAAATCAACAAAAAATTATGAAAAATTACGTTTACAGTTTACAGTTTCCTTTTTTTTTATTTTTTAACCCGGGCCCCTTTCTCACAAGAAAATAATTATTTTCATCACCCATTTTTTAATTAAATATGAGATAAGGGTAAAATTCAATTGCTGCATGAAATTTTTTTAAAAGGGAATGACTTTCTTTTTTAATTTTTTTTAAATAAATAATAAAATAAACTAATTTTTTCCTTTTTAAATTCTTTCTCGAAATTGACATTAAGTTAATTTTAAATATTTTTATAACAAAGGTTTTGACATTTTTCTCAAGGAATAAAGTTAAAAAAAAAATTATATGATGTTAATTGGGAAGGGTCATGAAAATAAACAATAGTGATGAATTTCTATAAAGTAAAAAAAAAAGATTGTTAATCCAAGAGCACCATGATAAATAAATAAAGGTGATTGTTTTTAAAAAAAAAAGAAAAGAAAAAAAAAAGAAGTCATAATTAAATTATTTCACATTTTATGATTTTTTTCCCGAAAAATGACATAGAGTTTATTTGAAAAACAGTAATAAAAAGGTAAAAAAAATTAGTGCCATTTAATTAGTTATTTCAAATTTTACACGAGATTATGAATGTACTATTGGAACGTATATATGTAAATATAAGTTGAGACCTAAAATTTACCCTTCAATTTATTTTTTTCAAGTTCTAAGATTTATGTAAATATAAGTTGAGACCTAAAATTTACCCTTCAATTTAAAAAATAACAGTCGGAAATGTTCTTAGATAGAAAAGAAATTACTTTAACTATATAGTGTAGAAAATTTATTTTAATGAGAAAGTTCCTCGAATATATTATTTTGATAAAATTTAATAGTACTGATGATCAAAGGATAACAGAAAGATTACGGTCATATTGCAGTACAATGGCTACAATTATTATAAGAAAGACAATCACCTTAAATTTGAATTCCTACTATTGACTCTCTTTGACTAATTATCTACGTTCCGTTAAATTATGCAAGACATAAAGTGATATATCTATGTTCTGTATCAAATTTTATAAAATTTAAATAATACCCTCAATTAAAATAATTTATAATTTATATATGAGATAATTAAAAAAGGTAAAATGATACATTTAATTCTAATTTCTCTCTCCAAGGTGGCACACGATGTCTCACACACACTCTCTCTCTCTCCCTCTTTCTCTATCTATCTGCCAACTATTTCTCTCCATAACTTTTTTCTATTTATAAGAAATGAATAATGCAATATATTTAAAATAAATATTTAAAACAAACTTTTGAGAGAGATGGTGCATGAAGAAGGGTCAAGAATCTCTCTCACTAACCGCGTTTCATCTATTAATAAAACCTCTCTCTTGAAAAATATTATAATATAAGTGTTGATATTGATGAATGAGAAAAAGTTGGGTGCAAAAGTTTAGTCGAAAATTGAAAAGCGATGAAGTAATCTCCTTTTCTTTTTTCTTCTTTAAGAGAGATCTCTCAATCTCAAAGAAGTAGAGAGTGACAAACAATCAAGCCATCGAGGAAATGATTGCATTATAAGCGGCAAGTTGACATTCATTCAAACGATCAACATATTGTTGTACACTTAACTGGTCCACCCCACCCTATAATTGCCTATGTTCCCATAGCAATCTATTGCCAACGACAGTACTCCAATTAGTAGATGGAACCAACATCGGAGGAAAATATACTAAACTCTTCCCACACTCTTTAAGAACCTGATTTATAAGGTATAAACCATAATCGTGAACTTTTGTATTAGTAGGATCCTCAATACCGTAAGAAGTATAAATTTTGTGAGATAAATCATCACATATATTAACCGAAAATTGATTCCACAATGCATCAGGTTTCAAAGGAGAGTATTTCGTTAAGATGACATAAAATAATCTTCTCAATTGGGATCTAGTTCTCATTATTGCTGCTTCTCTAAGACATTGAATCCACTATTTATCATCTTCCAAAAGACCTTTAGCAATACATGCAGCTTTGTATGTGAGGTGTATGATATTATTAATAGTTCTTAAACATTGAAAACATCGAGGGCCCTCCACAACAGTTAGTAAAAGACGCAGATAGAATCTCTCACCTTCATTTGGGCTAACAAAGTACATTCTACCAATTGAGGTGCCCTGTTTTCTCTCTGTCCACAACTTTTCTTTGACATGCCAAACGAAATGTTTTGGAAATTGTTGGTATGTAAGCGTTCGAGCTAAATCATTGGTAGAACAACATGCAAAAAAATCGGTCAGTGTGGTTTGTTGATCCTCTGCTCTGTTGACTATATCATCGATTAATTCTGAAGGGTGCTAATAAACATGATGCATTCCCTCTATGTGAACTACCAGACACTGCACTGATGGGATCACTTGATGCATAGGATTTCCAAATATTCTCCACGCTGCCTTAGAAGAACCAATGTACCTTGCGTCGATTTATTATTTAATTTCATCTACGATCCTACTATTATTGTTGTGCGATCGTAACCCTTGAAAATGTATTTATGCACCTTATCCCTGCTCAAACTTCCACATTTATATGCCAATTAAATAGTCTTGAGAGGTATGGATTATATGGCACAACATCTCTATTATCAACAACATATCCAGATTTAAAAGTATGTTTTCGACCATCATTGCATCTCTGATAGATTAGATACCCATCATCGCCCATAATAGTTTCATTTGCCCAAGCTTTAGGATATTTTTTGGTGCATTTACCACCTTCCATACATGGAGCATTAAGATTCCGAACACCACATGGTCCATGCACCATACAGCTTTTGATTGTTTCATACAGAAGTGGATCAGAAATTGGATCAAGAAATTCAACACAAACAGCTAGGTTTACCTGTTCATATGTTCGAATTTTGTCTTGGCCATGAAGAAATATTAGCAAATGCATGTGCGGCAAACCGCGCTTTTGGAACTCGATTGTGAAAACATATGCCACCTTTTCACCAAATATCCTTTGTTTATCAATTTCAACTATCAAGGCCTGTCACTTCAACTCGAAGACTCGGGCCACTAAATCAGGACGGTCACTTGTCGTTTAATACGGTAATAATGCAGCTTTAATCTCAAGTCAATTTGGATTTGCAGTCATAGTTAGAAAAATATCTAGATGTTGGTTATATCGAGTTATGGCCATGGAATCTTGAAAGATTTCAAACATTTGTCTTGGACTCCTAGAAAAAGCAGACGGCAAAACTACTTGTTTACCAACTTGATGAGTCTCCAACCTATTAGGGGCTACATCGACCAAATCTTGGTATAAATCAGATCGAAGCTTTCGTTGGTTAAGCCTATAATATGTTAATCGAATTTGCTTTGTTGCTACAATTGCATCAACAATGAACTCTTGCAATAATCTCCCACCCCTTAAGATAGTTGAATACTCAGTAGGTCTTTCGAACAAACGATACACATAGTATTGCAACTGCGTAAGTCATTTATTTGAAACTCTACCCGAATTGACATCCCAAAACTTTAATTCAGGCTCCCATCCAAGCTCATCAAACGAAAAGAAAAATATATAGTGCAATGGTAAATAAGTTGGATGGCATTCGCTGATCTGCATAAGCTGATCACTCCCCTTTAACCTTAAAATGATATCCCTCATTCCAGAGACTTCAGTTCCGTCTCCGGGCAATATGAAAGCAATCTTATATGATGTGGCTAAGTTATGCGTTCGACAATCTTTCGCTGGTGCATAATAAAGGTAGGCCAGGACGTCATGATTATTCAAATGTTCCCTTGCTAAAATTGAGGTTGCATGTCAGAACTTGTATGAAAATGCATTAAATCATAACAAATTATCTTGGATTGTTCTCAATACGTCAGTTCTCAACTGTGGATTTCGTTAAATATGATAATATAAAGCACCTGTCCGAGTTGTATATATACAATTGGGCATAAACTGGATTTTGACCATCCGGTGGTTGTAGTACACCTGTCCTATATATGTTGCAGCTCCCCGTGAATTGTAAATGAAGTAGGACCCCTACCAGTGACCACTCTATCATCCATGCGAACTCCCAAACTCGAGAAAGCATTTGTTGCATTGTGTAATCGAATATAACATTGAAACTACCTTGATTGGTCATTGTTGTCTTGAATTTCAGGTGGAAGCGTTATGAGTTCTAAGAGACGAATTTTTCTTTGTAACCAACATTTTTCAAAGAATGGGCGTGCATCAGATGAACTTGATAACCTTTTAGCTTTCCAGTGCAACGCTGAACAATGAGGACACCTAATATCCATTTTACCTATAGAATGTCTCCCAAAAATAGCATGCGGCTGAGGGGTCACAATTGTAGTTAATATCGCATTATCTACTAAAGTATCATCAAGAAGTAGTTGACTCGTTGGCATAAACCTAAAATAAGTATGGTATTTGAGGAATAGTATTTCATAATGTGTGGGGAGAAAAAGAATTGAGTAAACTTCCCAAATGGTCATTAAAGTATTAGTTGAGATTAAACTTGCAACTCCAATTAAAAAAAGTACTGATCCTCCCAACAAACTCTTGGCCGAGAAAATTTACTAAATTTAGTTCTTAATAGTATTATAGTTGAAGTGGCAAGTTGGAACTTGTACAATTGTTTAATAACTCTTTGGGTAATTTAGTCTAAAGAATTAGCATATAACAAAATTTGGATTTACCGGTTTTCTTGGTTAAGGAAGAGTGGTATTGGTGCATGATTCAAATGAGTCTCAGAGTTTACTGGAGCTGATGTGATGCTTTGTGATTGGTATATCTGTTGCAGATTATTCGATGAAAGTAATTCTTCATCACTTGAGTAAGAATTAAAAAAAACTTGAACGTTGAGGATACAATAGCGAGTCTTCGGGAAGCCGATGATAATTAGGTGGTCCAGGTTCCAGCAATGAAGGATGTTTATAGAAATAGTTATTAATTCTAATACATTCACGGTCGTAAGCAACACGTTGGCGTGGCCTAGGAATTAAACCAGGGAAAAATCTTGGTGGAATTGGGTCCTAATGAAAGGAATTAAGGGTTATTTTTTTTTGCTTTCCCTTTTCATGGCGCAAACGTTGGGTGAGTTGTCTTGGTCGAACATCATTATTTTTCTTATGTCAACTTTTACGTTGAGAAAGGGAGGCTCTATAAATGTTATTATCAACGGATCCCTAAAAATAACATAAATTTAATATAGTGGAAAAATGAATCAAGTTTAAGGCTGCATGCGAGGCAATAGACATATATACCTATTTAATAAAGTAATAT
Source organism: Lonicera japonica (assembly GCA_021464415.1). Lineage (NCBI taxonomy): Eukaryota > Viridiplantae > Streptophyta > Magnoliopsida > Dipsacales > Caprifoliaceae > Lonicera > Lonicera japonica. Next base: position 12,914,992 of record CM038465.1, read on the forward strand.
AAATTGTAATGTTTTTCTTCATTGTGATATTTTCATGTGCAATAATAAAAGAAGGATAATTTAATAAAAAGTACTTTGTTGCTAATGTTAATTACCACCGGTAATATAGGAGCTTGATTTTCCTTCTCTTTCCCTTTGCCAATATAAGATGTACATGCTTCTTTGTTTCTCTATTTATTATAATAGCAAAAAAACATATGACGTATTTAGTTAAATTAGGAATGAAGTATAAAATAATTAGTTATACTTTAGTCTAACCAAAACTAATGTAACTTATAAACATAATTTGAGGATGGGTAACTTTCCTTAAGCATGATATTCGATTCAGATTCTTCTCGAATAACAATGTTTACATTTTTCTTGCACATAAACTCTTTCTGTTAAAACACGTAAAAATAAACACTTAAATGCAGGAAAAAAATCAATGATAGCAAATAAAAAATAAAAAAATTCCAACAAACGAAAATATTTGTAGAATATGAAGTTAATGTTATCGTCAGCTGCAAATGGTAATCTTCCTGTAATAATTTAAATGATAAGATGTATTACAATATGAGTGAGATTAAATCTATGAAATTGATACGTTATTTATAACTATTATTAATCATGACTAAATGAGAACTTACATATCCAAACACAGTAAGAGAAAGATGTCCACTTGTTGGAGAAGTCACTATGTTCACCACCTCTGTAAAAAAACATATGAAAAAAAAGTAGTAAGAAAAATGATAAGTCTTATGTTCGAGCGTTATCCATGATAAGGAGGATTTTCATTATTATAATTAAAAGTTCATTATTTTACTTAAAAAACTTAAGGTAGGAAAAAAATATTACTAATTGGTAGCACTACTAAAACAATAATCAGTGTACTCAAACAATTAAATGTTCTTGAGCAATGATTAAGAGTCAAATGATGATAAAACATTGGTGCTAAACAACCAAGATGAAAAACATAAGAAAAAACATTCACATATAGCTTTGGTGTCAAATAAAATAGAAAAATAATATATTATTCTAGACTATTAAAACGTTATTTTTACATTTGATACATAACCATTTTACGTCTCACTATGATTTTGATATTATATTGTAAATGTAAATATGTAAATATAAATTTAACTTTGAACTTATATCAGAGACATAAAAATAAGAAAAAAATAGTACCCTGTAGTGACACTCTGTAACTCTTTCGGGGTTGTAATGGTTTGTTGTTGTGGTGGAGCATGTAAGCGTGTCAAAGTTCAGCGACGGGTGGAACCCCATTATAAAGCTCTTAATGGCTCTTTAAAGGTGGTGGTTCTACAATGGGTGAAACCCCAATGTAAAATAGTTTTTGGATGAGTTTGTCGTCGCTTTAAACTCCATGAAAAAATGAAATTTTAGTGGTCCGGTGCCGGTAAATGACCTTGCATGAAGCTGAGTTTACAGAAAAGATAAAGAGTATAAAGAACTTTAAAAATGAATACATACCTTTAATAATAACAAATAGTCTTACAACAAACAAAGACTTTTGTACTTGGTATATTAAAAAAGCAAAAAGAAAATAAAATATAGATATCTTTAATTATTCTTAATTAATATACATCGAATTATTTTTTTATGAATCTAATACGAAACCAACTCATTAATGTTACATGAAAAATTAAAAGAGGAAAAACATCCAGATGCAAAGACGAATAAAAATGGCCTAAGCAATTGTGCAGCTTTTAGAATGTGTATGGTAATTAGAAAATTCCAAAGAAAAAAGAGCACAACTGGCTATACATAGTTAGCAGCATAATAATAAAGAAAAGGGTAAAATAAACTTACATTAGAGCTTAAAATAATATAATTTTTTGTCTTGCACTGATCACCGTAGAATAAAAAATCCATTGACATTAATGCATTAGAATATTTTAACATAAAAAATTTGGAAAACTATATCCTCTTTTCACATAAATAATCCTAGGGTTTAAAATAATATATATTTTTTTCAAGAATGATAAACCTGCAAATATATAATCTGGGTGGTTCGAGGGAGTAAAAATATAATAAAGTTGCAAATATAGAATTAGAGGCTCACTCATTTGTAACCAAACCAAACCGAAGTAACCAAACTCTCTAAACTTATTAATTTAATTGTCAAAATTACAATAATCAAACAAATTAATTATATTCATCTATACCTAAAAAAATGATTAAAGGAAAACTTAATTCCTTTTGCTATAGTAACCAAACCAAACAAATTAATTATATTCATTAGCATTAAGAAAATGCATAAAGAAATACCTATTTTTTTTTCCTGCTCCCCTGTTCTTCAAAATCCAAAGATATTCCAAATTTAGTGGGGGAGCAAGTAACAACAGAATACCAAAGAAATTCTCTTCAAAGAAGTAACATCAATAGAAGTAACAACAAAAATACGAAATATATTCCAAATTTAGTGGGGGAGCAAATAATAAATGATTACAAAAAAAAAAGGCATAACCAAACAAACACAAAATAGGATATAATCGGACCCACAAATCAGACCAAACAAACCCACATTTTCCATTCTCTCTATTGGCTTCACTGCTACAAAGATAAAAAGAAGAAAAGAATTGATGGATATATTTATTATTATTTATTGCTAATTCATGAAAAAGAATTGAGCAATTTTAAAATTTATCAGTGTGTATTTCAAAGCAAAAAAAATATGCTATGTTTTTGCTCCAGCTTTTTATCAGTGTGGATTTTTTGCTCTAATTAAAAGCAAAAAAAAATAAAAAATTATCAGTGTGGATTTTTTCCTACTCCCTTGTTCTTCTAATAACCATTGGCACTAAGTTGATATCTAGCCTAAGGTAAACATCAATAGAAGTAACAACAGAATACCAAAGATATTCCAAATTTAGTGGGGGAGCAAGTAATAAATGATAAAAAAAAAATGCATAACCAAACAAACCCAAAATGGGATATAATCGGATCCAAAAATTAGACCAAACAAACCCACATTTTCCACTCTCTCTCTTGGCCTTCATTGCTATATAGACATTGAAAAATCTCTCTCACACACAAAAAAGATAAAAAGAAGAAAAGAGTTGATGGTTATATTTATTATTATTTATTGCTAATTCATGAAAAAGAATCGAGCAATTTGAAAATTTATTAGTGTGGATTTCAAAGCAAAAAAAAAACCATGCTCTGTTTTTGCTCTAATTCAAAGCCAAAAAAAAAATATCAGTGTGGATTTTTTGTCCCAATTCAAAGCAAAAAAAAATGATGGATTTTTATGTGGATTTCTTCCTATTATTATGCTCTGTTGATTTGAGGAGATGGTTTATGCGTCCTCCTCTCTTTCATCTCTCTCTTCCACCATATTTTCCCCCTTTCTTCTTTCCCCCAAACGGAAAAACTTAGTGTAAAAGAGAGAAATACACCTCAAAAATCCACATATCCAGCCGTACCCACCTAAAAAACCCACCTCTCCGTTACCCACCGCAAAAACCCGCCTCAAAAACCCACATCCCGTAACCCACCTCTCCGTCACTCATGTCAATGTAAATACACAATCATTAGTGGGTCTAAAAGAGATAGATGATAATAGTACCTTAGTGAGACAAAGAGGAATAAATGAGTGGCGACAGGGAGAAATAAATGAGTTGCGTGGAACAGTGATGTTGGTTGTGTAGAGAGAGAAATGAGAAGGCGTTGCTTTGTAGAAGAAGAGTGAGAGAGGTAAATGAGTGGCTGGCTAGATATTAGAGAGAGAGAGAGAGAAATGAGTGGATGGGGTTATCCTAAAAATTGGATGGCTGCGATTGGTTCTATTTTTTGAGCGGGATTTTTGTGCATTTCAAAATACACTCTCTTTTGTTATTAGTATAGATTAATAGCATTATTTATCTAACATAAATAAATTATATAGTATATGTTTGTGTGAATTATTTGATAAAGGAATTAGATCAAGGAAAGCATGGACATGCTAAAGAGTTATTTAAAGTAATGTGAAATTATTTAGAGTGACGTGGCATTCTTGTTGACTAAAAGAATAAGATACATAGAGTTTTAAAGTTTCCGACTCACCACATTCAAGAGTTTCAAACAAATTCAAGTAAAGAATATGTGTGTGAGTCATTAGGAATTTATTGATATTTGATCATAAAAATTTATTTTAGTCAAAATAATTTTTGGAAATTACTAAATGCCAGCTTATTTAATTTATACACATTAGTTTTATTCGAAGATTATTTTATCATTTTCAAAAACACAACTCTTTTTTTATCCATACCCTTAATATAAGCTTAATATATAGTTATTCTTACAAGTTGGTGTGGCATTAATGAGACATTGGTGGCTTGGTTTGTGAAAAAATAGTTGTTACAGTCCTCAACACCCAATTGTTATTCCAAACAGTTGACTGTTGGGCCTTGAAAGTGTATATTTACGTGTTTTCATTATTATACACTTCCAATGGCCATATTCTATTCATAGCAGCTGTAATCATATTTTGGGCTATTTATACAATTTAAAAACATTTTGGTATTGCGTGGAATATACTTAAAAAAATTAACAAATATAGTTTTTGATACGTAATTTAGTATATGACAGTAACCCTACTTAAGCAGTTTTTGAATCCAACTAGTGATGCTTTAACTGTAGCTTATGCTTTACAGTGCTTCGAACTGGCTGCAAGCCATGTGGAATTTTGCAATCACCATGTGTTACACCTAAAAATGATGGAAGAAATGTTGAAGCTTATAAATAAGCTACTTAACTTAGTGTTCAACGAAATCCCCAACTTGCAACACGAGTTCTCCTGGACATATGGGACCATGGAGGACGTAAAATGTGAATTGAGGGTCTCCTTTGATAAGCCTCCATTGTTATTGAATAAAGAGGAACTCTTGGGCCAAATTATCTATGCTAGCTGGGCTGATAAGGTTGCTAAATGCATCAAAGGACATTCAGCATTATCAGAGGGAGATAGAAAAGTTAATGAAATTCGCTATCAAGCTTCGTGGTTGGAGAAACGGTATTCCTTCATCGTTGGTCATCTGTTTCCAAATTCAACCCTGAATTTTTGGTTTACAATGAACTGTTACATTAAAGAAGACTGTACATTCATGGAGCAACAAGCGTTATACTAGATTGGCCTGTTAAGTATGCTGGATCTTTGAGCACCTTTTCTGCCCCACTTACTGATCCCAAACCTTATTACGAGCCTATGACTAACAAAGTTTTATGTTGGGCCAGTTCAACTTTTGGTCCTCATCTATGGAAACTCTCTCTGCATAGTTTTCCCAATAAAGATAATATGAATTAACTTTCTGTATTTGCTTACTCCTTGCTTGGAGGCCATATTTTGCCTTGTCTTGGATTTGTACGGAAATTTATGGCAGCTTCACCCGCTAACATTTTGAGGCTAGAGGAATCAGGTCATAAACAAGTAGGGAATCTTCTTTATATGTTAAAGACCAGGTTAAGAATTGTCAACAGTTGTGCAATGTTAAGAGAGGTCTGGAATGAAAATCCTTTGGAACTGTATTCAGAAATTCTCGACTAGTTTCTGGAGGGTTTTCATCAGCAATTTAAAGAGTTGTGGTCAGAAATGCACCGTGAAGTTGTTTTAGATCCCTGACAAGGCTTTCCCAAGATGATCAAGAAAGATAAAAGTGATCAGTTTGAGGCTAAGCGTGCAAAGAATAAGGCAAGTAGGCTATTATATTTGGCTTTTTGTCGTTTAACAACAGATACTGATACCATGCTTAGATGTTATAGCTTATTGCATGTTTCTCCTTCCCACAGGAAAATTCAAATATTTCCACATTTATATGATTGAGGCCTATTGTCACAGGCAAAGACAAGTGCGATAAAGAACTGCCATCGATCATAGAGCTTGGCTGTATTTTTATACAAACACTTTCTTGCTCAGTATCCCATGTACGTCATATTCTTTATTGTCAACATGCTGGAGTATTTGTAATACCTTTTTATTTGGTTTGTATATAGGGGAACTAAGAAATCGAAGAAGTGAGGTTGTCATTCAAAAGAATGGAAGAGGAGCGCATGTTTATCGATTTATTGTCGGGTATTGTAGTTTAGTTTTGTTGACGAATATTTGAATTTTGCCTTGTGTTTTTTGAGATTTTTTTGCTACCAATGTTTTTTTTAATCTAGATGGAAGGAGGATTAAACTTGATATATGTGCGTCATTTTTGGATGAGTGAATTTTTGGTACCTTTGGTGATTATGAATTTTAGATTCTTTTATTAGTTTTCCAATGGATTATGCCAAAATTGCCTAAAAGAAATATGTGCCTTTCCATAAAGACGTCAAGAGATTTGGATTGTTTTTTTCGGAAACTCTTATTTTGTTAACTCTTTAACCTGTTCGTGAGAGTTTTGTAATAAACCCATCAAATGTGATTTTGCCCATGTCCTCTTAAATAATGAATCCTTTCAATAGTGCTTAGAATGAGATTGTGTTGGAATTAAATCACTTAAGTCATCATGTCAAATTATCGAGAACTAAATTGAAATAATGAAACCGTGTACCTGGATTCATAATAAGCAAATGTGGAATACGAGGATCGATCATAAGAACAGCACGGATCGAGCGGGTACATGGTCTTCCTCAACCAAATCGCTTTAGTGTCTTGATAGGAATTTTGGTTCTCTTCCAGATGGGGAGAAGGGAGCCGTAATTTGATTTGGTGTATTGGGGTCAATAACCCTAATATTTTCTTTATATATAAACTAATTAGAGTTCCCATTAAACCCTAATAAACCCATATAAAGTATCTACACATTTGGCCCACATTTATTTGAGTAGCCTTATAGGCTTAAATAAAATTAATTAGACCACTAAAAATTAGCCCATTAATTAAATAGTAAATATAATTGAAATATTATAATATATTGCTCACATAAATTAAAAAATACAAATTTTTCAACAATCTCCCACTTGGGTTACATATTATTTCTGAAACAATTATATTACAGAATTCTTTAAGCGCCCATTCGTATGCTATTTATCCTTAGACTTGTCCTTAAACAATCTGGTCTATCTCATGTACAAGTAATGGAATTACTGCAACTTTTATCACACTAAGGTCATGACTAAACCACGATTATCACCATACTAATACACTTAATAACATAGATCAAATATGGATGAGTAGCATGAAAATTACATCCAATGTGATCTTAGACATGCCTATTTCCAACTGGCCCAACTTTAATGAGATCAACTTTAACCTTCCAAGATTTATGTTAAACTACAATGGAAGAAAAAACAAACTTCCAGAGTTAAGACATAAAATAAACCATCTTCTTTATTCTGCAGAAAATATATGTCTAAATAAAAGAGTATCCGTGATACAAACTCTCACTAAACCAGCACTTTATTAGATAACACAAAACCCATATGAGCAATATGCTCATGAAGTAACTTGTGTTAAGCCTTTAGTGAAAGGATCCGTAATCATGGAGTTTGTGCTTTTATACTTTATAAACACGACAACTCTAAACTCTTCTTTAACAACAAAAAACTTAATATCTATGTGCTTTAGATTTTCAAAAAATTTATGTTGTTGTCGAATATAGCACAATTAATTTATTGTCACAAAATGTCTTTAGTGGTCTTTCGACACAATCCATAATCCGCAGCCTAGTGACAAAATTGTGCAGCTATATCCCATCCAAAAATCAGAATCAAAACACTATATGATCTCCAACTGATCTGATTTTCGATACGTAAGTATATAATCTTTTTGTTCTCTTTAAATACCATATAACCCTTTAATTGGCTGCTCTCCGAAGATATATCATAGGGTTACTTAAATATCTACCAAATTTCTTTACTATGAATGCTAAACCCGGATACGTACATAGTTTATGATACATCAGACTCCCTACAACTAATGCATCAGGAATCTTTTGCATCTCTTTCTTTTTAACCTTATTTTGGGAGTACTGGCTGATACATAAATTGTCTCCTTTAAGAATTGAAGTATCTCCTGAATGACAGTCTTTCATGCCAAATCTAGTAAGAATTCTTTCGATATATCTCTTTCGTGAAAACCCTAGAATACTCGACAATAATATCGATGTATTTGTATTCCTAATACAAAAGAGATATTATCAATATAAAATACCAAAAAAAATAATGTTACTCTCACTGAACTTATGATATACATAATCATCAACCGAATTTACCTAAAAAACGTATGAGATAATAACTTGATGAAATATGTGATACCATTGACGAAAAACTTCTTTAAGGCCATAGATGGATTTCTTCAATTTCACTTTTTCTTGAGATTGTTGAGCTTGCTATATGGGAAGTTTTTCAACATTGTCTTGATGATCCTAATTTGCATTTGAAGCAATGTCAAAAATTTGATCATAATCATTGTCAATAGCAATATTTGAATAAATTCCTTTTCAAAGATAATGTTTTTAACTTTATCTTCCTCCTCAAACTCAATAATCTCAAAAAATTTGGCATTTTCCGTTTTAATAAAGGATTTATTCAAGGGATCATAAAATTTATAATCTTTCAATGTATCTAACAAAGTAGCAGCTAATTATTTCTTAGTCCAATTTCTTTTCTTTATGGCCTTATCACAGCTAGACAACCTATTTTAGTAACTGCTTTGATATAACACTGCTTAAAAAAAATATGCTGCAGTCTTAAGTGTTTCTTCCTAGACTCATCATGGTAGAGAAGAATGATTAATCACGCTCCTTACCATATCCTTAAACTTCTGTTTTACCTCTCAGTAGCACTTTTCATACTAGGTTTTCCTAGCATGGTGTACCGTGAGACGATTCTGCATTTCTCTAGGAATTTCACAAAGGTCCAGAACGTTGTTTACCTTATCCGTTATATCTATCGTAGTATTCACCACCACGATCATATTTCACGGCCTTAATTTCTTACCTAGTTGATTATCAACTCCGACTATGAAAGTCATAACAACGTTTAAGGATTATGACTTCTCATTAATTAAATATAGGTACACTTAATAATTGTCATGAACATAATAAAATACCATTAACCATTCCAAAAGACCGTATAGAACAGTTCACAGATATCCGCATTAATTAGTTCTAAAACAGTTGAACTCCTTATGGCACCTAATTTTCTTATGTTTGTCCATTTCCGCTTTACACATGCAATACAGGTTTTAAAATCTGTTAAATCAAAGGATTTCAAGAATTTCACAAGTCTCCTAATTCTCTATTTAGAGATTTGTTCCAAATGCTTGTGCCATAACATGAAAGAATTCTTATCAGTTAATTTACCCTTTGTATCACGTGAATTAATTTACAATGTCTCATTATAGGAGGTGATTGTATCCGTATATAAATTATCAATTAAAGAAATAGTAGCAAAATATTTGAATCTTGAAAAAGACTTAACTTTATTATTTTCAAATGAACAATAATAACCATATTTGTCCAAATGAAAATAGAAATTATGTCTAAATGACAATACCATACAAGTCTCTCCTAAATCCAAAAGTAACTAGTCTTTAATAATAACTTAAAATTCCTTAAAACTTCAATTGTGAATGGTTTGCCATTGCCCTGATATATGAATATTTCAACATCAATTGGCTTTTGGCTCCACATATAACCTCTAAACACATTTACGTGAGTATCTTTAAGGAACTAAGTAGCACTTTTTTCATAAAGCCCCAAAAATCCTTGGAATAACTTAAAATTTGTGCCGTTAAATATCGATACCGAATTATGTTGGCGGATATATAAAGCATAACTTAAAATTGAATAGAGAACAAATTATAAAAAAAATTACAAACTTACAATTAATATATACATGTCATAACATATTAACAAACAATATATATGAATGATACAATAATCCAAATTATCAATAGTGGGTCCCCATCACAAGATACCTAACATAACGTTGATATTTAGTCTTTAGACAGAAACATCAACTTGTAATTGGCCATCTCAACGCAGTAATCAAATATGAATGGCAAATTCTGTCAAATAATAGGACTTCCTTTGGGCCGACGTATTATTTACATGGAAAACTTGATTGTCATATTATATTTATTACCACAAGTATACATGTCATTCGACCAAACAATAACCTTCCTTTGGGCTGATTATTATTCATATAAATAACAATTACACACATTTTAATATTATAAAACAAACAAATTTACGCGATAGAGGTTACTTTGGCAACTTATCGTTTCAATTCATCTATTTTAAAATATCAGACGATTTGTACTTCGTATCCTTATAATCTAAAATAAAAATAGATTTTCTGTATTAATGAGATTTGCAAAGTACAAACCTCATCTTTTCCACATTGATGCGCACTGCAATTTTGGATTGCTGGTAGTCTAGGGTGTACGCACCCAAACGAGACTGTAATAGGTACTCTCAATACAAGAATCAAATGTTGATAATTATTTCTGTCAAACAAAAAGTCTTTCTTTGGACTGACTTATTACTCACATGAAAAACTTGAGAATTACCACACATTTATTATCAGGCGTGTGTTTATTATTCTGCTAAATAACAACCTTCCTTTGGGCCGATTATTAAATGCATAAATAATAACCACATAAATATTGAGAGAAAATAATGTCTATTATTTGGCTAAATAAAAATTTTCCTTTAGGCCAATTATTATTTGCATAAATAATAAACATTAATATCTTAAATAAATAATAAACTTGATCCAAACTCTCAATCACAATATATGCAAGAATAAAAAACTCTACTCTTAACATACGCAGTATAATTAAATTTAACAAAAATAAATTCAATCTTTCAATATAAAATTTTAATAATTTTATATAGAATCTTAATCCAAAAAATAGAATAAAATATGCAGGGTCTGTAAAGAAGAAAAATAAATAAGTAAATCAATTATTTACACCATTAAAAATATCCACCAAACCTTATTGCTAATTAGATCAATATTTAAGATCTCTGCACTTTTGTATATATGGTTTCGTTCACACCCCACGCAAAAAATTAGTGCCATCACATCAAGCAAATCATACCAATTTATATATATGCATGTACTTATTATCATATTATGTGACCTAAATAGATATTCATAAAAGATACTGCTGTAGCCATTGTTCGGCTGCTTTAGGTTGGGTTTTTTTTTTTTTGCCAAAAAGAAACTTTAGTGCCGAAAAAAAAACTCATCACATATATATACATATACATATGAAACCCATATATATATCACATTAGAAGCTAAACAAATATATATATATATATATATATATCACATCACTCGCAACTATATATTAAATCAAACTCATTGATGTGCCGAAGTCAAATTGAATGGAGATTTTGCGGGCCCCCCCCCCCTTCTTTAAATATATATCACTAAATCACATATATGTGTATTCAACGCAAAAGACAACTCACGGCTAAGAATTTATTTATTTATTTATTTTAAACTGATGGCATATAAATCAACCAAAATATATATACAAATTTTTAATAATTTAACATGAAGTAGCTCTGATATCACTTGCTGAAATTAAATCACTTAAGTCATTATGTCAAATCATTAAGAACTAAATTAAAACAATGAAACCGCGTACCTGGATTCATAATAAGCAAATGCGGAATACGAGGATCGATCACAAGAACAGCACGAATCGAGCGGGTACGTGGTCTTCCTTAACCAAATCGCCTTACTGTCTTGATGAGAATTTTGGTTCTCTTCTAGATGGGGAGAAGGGAGCCGTAATTTGATTTGGTGTATTGAGAACTATAACCCTAATATTTTCTGTATATATAAACTAATTAGAGTTCCCATTAAACCCTAATAAGCCCATATAAGGTATCTACACATTTGACCCACATTTGACTCACATTTATTTTAGTAGTCTTATGGGCTTAACTAAAATTAATTAGACCACTAAAAATTAGCCCATTAATTAAATAGAAAATATAATTGAAATATTATAATATGTTGCCCACATAAATTAGAAAATATAAATTTTCCAACAAATTGATACACAGCCATATCTGCACCGTCTGTCCTTCGGTTTTGTAAGTTTACTCTTTGTTTAGTCTGGCGGCATAGGCCTCACTACGCTATGTATATTTCAGGTTGTTCCATCAAACAATTAAGTCGAAGGCATTTCACTAGTTTTCTTCCATTTTCGTATACGAACGTACGAGCAATCAAAACTTAACAATAAAAGTTCTGCTATGAGCTCTCCTTTCAACCTCAATTACCCACCATAGTTGTCAAAAGCGCGCTTAGGCTCAAGGCGCGTCCAGATGCAGGCAAGTGGAGTTGCTTCCTACGAGGTACATCCTGTTCGACTAAGCTCACACCTTATACGCCTAGGCTCCAGGCTCGGGCGCTCAAGGCGAGTGATTTTATGAAGTGAGGCGATTTTTTTTAAATGTAATAACATTTTTTCCCGGTATTTTAGTCAAAAAGTCAATATGTTAGGTTGTTCTAGATTTTTTGTCTTAAACCCGATGAAAAAAAAACCTAGAGTCAATCAAAGCGATGGTTTCTCTCATCGGTCCTCATTCAGTCGATCATCTCACGACTGTTTCTTCTTTCTTCTTCTCTCCTCAGTTCTCACTCAGTCAATCATCTCACAGGTGTTTCTTCTCCTCCTACTTTTTCTCCTCACGCTGCTGATTCTTTTTTTTTTCTCAGTTATTGCTTCATGGATTGATTGATTTCTTTCTCTGGGTTTTTTCTGCTCTTCTTGTTCTTGCAAGAAAATGTGGATTTTTTTTAATGTTATTACTAGCTTTCTGATTTTGTAAGATTGCTTCAATGTTTGGTTTCTGATTTTCTTTTTCCTTAGTAGGGCAGTAAGCTCAGTTATAATTTTCATGAATTCTTAAATTCTTGGCACTTTGGCAGGTAAGTGTATTATGTTGTATGCTCTTAATTATTAGTATAACATGATATTATAGTAGTTGGTTTATGATTAGATTTATATATTTCAGGCTTTTTGCATGTGGTGCACCTTGCGCCTAAGCTCCAAGGACCCTAGCTTCTCGGTGCGCATTTAACTTCTGACAACTATGTATATATATCAGTTGCCTTTTGGGGTAATGTGCAGTTTAAACCTTACTTATTTTACAAGGTAGAGATATCAGTAGTAGAATGCACTTGTTCAAGTTGCTCTAACCACTTGCTTACACCGGCAAATGGCTAGGAGTTAGATGCAAATAGCATTCACTTGTTTTCTCGGTCTTTCTCGATTGGTACTGTAACACCCCCGCCTTAATTTACAGGACAACACCTGTAATTAAGACCTGGAGTGCTACTAACCCATCTTAGATTAACTAAAATGGGTATATATGTGAATGCACAAAGAAATTCAGATAGTAATATCATGCTCGTCAGACAACAGCTTTAATATCATGCTGAAAATGATAATACTGTACATAAACATGCATACATGCATATAGTCATTACACAAAAACCAATCAAGTGAGTCCAAACTAATGTATATCATTTCGGGCTAGCCGAGACTGCCCGTGGGGACATATAAATGACAAAAGTACATCTGTATCAGAGCCACTAACTCGTTCCCGATCCCGTGGCGTCCCTGTCCTATTTGGACTCCTGGATACCTGTAGAGTTTTAGAAAAACGGGGTGAGCCTGTCGCCCAGTAGGGGGAAGAAAAAGGAACAACTTTGAAAACAATTCTTAATTCGGTACTTTAAACAGAGTAAACCTTTTCATAATACAAGTTAAACCTAATTTGTAACTTATCATAGTTTCATAAACCATGCATGCTCATGCTAATGCAGGTTACCTCCCTTGTGTCAACCGTTACGTCGAATCACCAGAATATGAGGGAGCCGAGATAGCAAATGATATAAGTCTGCTTGCCCAAGACCCTAACCGGTCCTTATCAGGAATTATAACTGGGCTGAATCATAACAGTCACAATAACCGTGGGCCTGACCGCCCCGCCAGAAAATCAATCCATGAACAATCATAACATGGGCCTGACCGCCCTCAAAAGACATAAGATCAAGATCATAACATGGCCTCTCTGTCTCGGGTGAATATCAACAGATAATAACAAGTTGGACCATAGTCCACCACATCACATCAACAGCTTACTTTCATCACAACCAGAATATTAGTGCCTTGCCGTTGTCTAGGTTTCCGGACTGCTCACCGCTGGCCCTAGACAGCCGACGACTTGCTGACCCCCCGGAGGTTTAGGGCTTTTCAACCCAAGGGCACCAGGCCCTGCCTATTTTCCATACCGGCAAGCACTAACCACAATTATTCCCCTTCACCGACGGAAGGCCCAAACATAGATACTGATAACCGTGGGCAACATCCCACCATATAACACAGCCAAGAACATATCCCCATACAATGAAAAACTCCCGAAGATGGATAATCACATGTTCAAGAATGCCTCAAGAGCATAGAATGCCATCCACATCATAGAGAAGAGATATAATTCTCCCAAGAGACAATTTTCCATGCCACATGCCATGGGGAGGCTCCGCACTTGCCACGAGATCATCAAGATGCCGGGTTGACACAATAATGATGCAAACATGCACAACATGCTTTAAATACAGGCTAGAAACAATATATGCCATATAAACCTCATCAATCATCATACTTGTCCCTTGGTATATACCAAAATAATTTATTAGTTCAATCATGTCAACTTAACACATATACACCCGAGGGACATCCCGCAGATATCAAATACTACGCGATAATCGAGTTTATATGGCATATCTCGCCTCACTTTATGAAATTCATAGCTCAATCATGCATAATTCATGAATATTAACTAATATGATTTTTATCAATAACATACATGTGTCAATCATTGATTCATAATCAATAGCAATGAACATATGCTTCATATATCATGTATATGTATATAAGCATCCATTTCTTGATAAGGAAAAATCATATTATCGGGTTTAACAAACATTTAAACTATATAATTGAAGTTTGAGAACATATAAACCCCTACCTCAATTTAGGAGTGAGAAAGGAGAAGAAAGGACGAAGATTGCGACTCTCCCCAAGCTATCCGCACGAAGAAGACGATGAATAGTAGCAAAGGAGAAGAAATTCAAGTGATTTGGAGCTTTAATCTTGGTTAGGGAGGTTGGATAGGTGCAAATCCCTCAAGAGCTTCTCCTCTTTCCCTCTCTAGACCCTTCTAGAGCTTTGTGGATGTTTGGGGTCGAAGTTTGGGGCAAAATGGGTCAAAATAATGCTTAAAAATCATCAAAACCGACATTGGTCCGCTGCCGGACCGGTCTAGAAAAAGACCAGACCGGTCCGCGCTTGAGTCTGGACTCCCCAGACCGGTCCGCGTGTAATTTTTGTGCTCTGATGCACTATTTTTGTTTCGGCCATAACTTTTGACTCGAAACTCCGATTGAGGAGTTCTTTATGTCCACGGAAAGGTATTTCAAAGATCTACAACTTCCTAGTTGGAAGTTTTTCCAAATTATGGACCAATCGTTCCCAGAAATTCACCGAAGACAGCGCTCTGCCAAAGCGCTACCGAAAGACCAGAATTTAGCGATGGGCCAACTTCGGGCCCTGTTTTGGTCAACGAGGAGTGCGAATTGGACTTCGGCCAAAACACGAAAGTTGTAGAATGGCATGAATACTATACACCCATGCAAACGGAACCTTAAGAGGATAAATAAGGAAGAAATTACAATAGCTCAAAGTTAGCCAAAATTAACGAATCACGAAGAACTAAAACTTCCCATTTACCAACCAAAATCGATTCGGACCACTCGAATCACCCAACGATCACTCACATGAGTAAAAATAAGCTAATATAATACAATTTAAAACAAATTAAAATACAGGGTATTACAGGTACGCTACTTAATTTTTGTTCCGACAAAACTCTGAAAAATTACTGATATCGTCTTGTACTCAACCCTCCTGCAGAAAGGGCGTACACGCGACTGTTCATATTTATCCTATATGAGGCCAATTTAGGAGACATTACATACACGTGCATGCTCGCTTTATTGGTTCCAACTACTAAGGTTTCTTTTAGCTGAGTTTTGTCTGAATTCTTGTTTTGGTAGTCAACCTTATCATGATGATTACCATTGATTTCGAAAATATGTTATGATCATTTATCGAACTCATTCAGTTTATCCTTCCCTAGGATAATTGCTCCTTGAAATAAAAACTTGATAATAGAGTAGGCATGAAGTTGAACTTAGCCGAAACTTGATGATTAAAGAAACACTTGATGCAATTGTTTTTGAGCATATATATAAATGTTTCTCTGAAGACTACACCAGACCTAGCATAATGGGAGGACAAGATAATCTAAATTAGGTATATACAAGCGTCATGCTACTAGGCAAAGCAGGGGAGTGCTGCAGCCTGCTGCATGCTTTGCCTAGATCGACGTCAATTGTCCAGCAGCTGAAAGCGTCACAAGCTTACCCTCGACCACCTTGCAAGGCTAAATACTCTTGGGTGACCAGAAATCTTGATCTTTTTTAAAATAGTATTCATAAATAATAGTGGTTTCATATTATTTCATTTTTCTTGAATAAACCTTAATGTGGTCGAGTTGTAGTTGAACTTTCTGTGTTTCCGTTTGGTTTGTAGAGAATTAGGGCAGTAATCATGCATCACATACAATAATTTATGCACTAATCTTTAAACCCTAGGATCTATACTGTTCAATCAAAATCGATAGAAGACATACCTTGTTCGAGATTTGAATTAAAATCAATGAACAGGTGGACAGAACCTTCTGTTGTTGTCGTTCTAGCGTTGAAAATACAACGCCTCTACGGTATGCACACACTAACGAAATCGGATCCTTGCTTGGTGTACTAGCGCCTTTAGGGTTCTCACACTAATTTCGTACTCTGCCTCTCTGTCTCACATAAACGGCCAAGAAGAACAACGGTTCCCTTTTAAAGGGGAACCCTAGTGAGAAACCCTAAGCAAGAAAATGAATTGGGCCTAAGTCCAACTTGGCCCGTTTTCAATTCGTTTTGATCCAACTCATTTTGGTGTGCGACCCTGTAGGTTTATACTCTTTGGTAGTATAATTAAAAGCCCGTTTTATTATACGAATAGTAAGCGGTCTCTAGTAAAACGTTACTACTACCCAAAGGGTATAAAGGTCAAAACGACACAACCTTAAATTGATGTACGACATATTAACTCCTTTTGTCAACCGATATCTAGATTGAACACAAGACTAGGCAAGTGTCATTCTTGTATAGTTCAATCTTTATTTCTTGATCTATAAGTATAATTAATCTAATACAAATGACACCTTATTTGTGCATGGCCATGCAAATATTAATTACACTCATCAAGGGGCCCAAAGATATCTCTGTCATTAAATGAGAGTGACAAATCCCATCTTGATCAACCACATACCTCTACATAGTTTATAGTATGCTTGATCATCATCTTTATAATTACCCTGTCAAGAGCAACGTTTGATGATGCCTGACATGCTAATCCCTATGTTGGTAACCTTGACGATCTCAGGTCTGAGGATAATACGATATCACTAATGGGGAACATCACTGATGACATTATATAACACTCCTCGCAGTGTCCCCAAAACGGGTCGGTCCAATACTTTGTTCCCTAACAAGTATCAGTGTGTTCAGCTTGATATCTCCATATCCATGACTTGTGGAACATAGCCATCAACTGACCCATACTCTAATCATTATATCAATGTGATCCTAGATTATTGATAAATGATTAGGGACAATTAAATAATATTATTATAACATTACTAGCATCCCACAATCAAGTCACATACTTGATGAACTAGTATTAATATATATTATTTATTTGAGAATATAAAGTAAAACTAAAATATACTTTATTAATAATAATAAGCATAAGATATCCAAGTACAAATCATAATCTATGAATAGTCCTAGGACATATCTCTTTCATGGTTTGCATAAAAGAGGGGTGAAAACAAAGCCAAAAAACTACATGTTTGAAAATACGACTCAATACTCCCTTCATCTTAAATTAAGAATCTACTTTGACCTTTTCATTTATTTAGGAATATTCTAATTTTAAACTAATCAATGGTGTATAATACAGACTTGTTTGATATCATGAAATTTGGTACATTAATTATGTCTTGAAAAGGAAACTAGACTCTTGATTTTGGATTTTTCAACAAAAGAATGATGGACTCTGAATTTGAGAGAGGGAGTAAATATGATTTTGAACTCACTAGTACAAGAACCTTTTCATCACTAGGTCCTACAACCAATTGGCTTTTTGTTGAGGTTGGTTTTTCCCTATTGGCTAAAAATTAATATTAGTAAATAATGAAATTAAAAGATATATAATTTATTTCTACTAATTCACAAATCCGTACTATTAATTTTATATCTCACTAAGAAACAAAAATAGGAGTGCAAGAATTCTCAGTCTCTTTTGTAAAACCATGCATAAAGGTTTGCAATACTCTCACTGTATTTTTTTCTCTCTCCCTTTGGTTTTCCAATGCTAAGCTCTAAGTTTCTTTGTAATTTCTTAGCTGGCCAAAATTTCTTCTTGTATAATCATCTCAGATCTCTTCTTGTAATATATATATATATCCTCATCAATTTTTTGGAATAAATTTCTTTTCAGCTGTATTAACCGTTCTTCTTTCCTTGTCTCTTGGAACAAGATCAATTGATAAAAGAATCGAAATTTGCAAAGAAATGAATTTGCTTACAGAGATTCGCACTCACTTCCGAAATTATGTGCAGTGGTGCGACAACGCTTTCTTCATATCAGGTAAGTTAGGGAAAGGATATGATAGCTAGATCCAAGGCCTGCCTGAGTTTTGAGGGGTTCTAGGCAAATTTTTGTTTCGAGGCCTTTTGTATATTCATGTAGCGTAATTATTTCAATAAACTCCAACTAGTATATACATTTATATATATATATATAAATTATCCTTAGACTCATCCTTGGGAACCAAGAGGGGTGATGAACATGTTGATGCTAATAAAATCGACATCTTCCAAATCTTTTTTCAATTCTTTCTTCACGATAATTATTTTCGACTAACTTCAAAGCTTCCATACTTTTAATATTTTCAACAAGCTTTGGAAGATTATTCATTTTTAGACATGGGACGCTAATGTACATAAGTGATAAGACATAATATTTTAATACTTTAACACACATTGTTTTTTCTTTTTTCCTTTGGCACATGTTTAGCAAAATTATTTTCATTTTGATTTAATATGATCCTCAAAATCATCATAAACCCAATTAAAAATCTTTTTAATGGAAAACATTATTTCTTCAAAATCATTTGAATAGTATTCTTCAATCAAGAGAAAACCCATTAATCCACACCTATTGACTAGAGGACCGCCAAATCTATGGCGATCACGTTGAAATTCGTCCTACAATAATTGTACTCTTCAAGTAAGTGCATCCTAAACAAACTTAGAACCTTCGACTATTGAGACCTTGAAATCATATAAATACCTTTAGATTTCTAATAACCAATCTACAAAGTTGCATTTGTTAATTAAATCAGCCATTAAAATTTCTCCGTTGATTTTCTTGTAGTGCAAGTGTTCGTTCACGTTGACCACACTCGTAAGAGTAGTGGGATAATGCCTCGCCTTATGATTAGTGATGAAAGCGCGAATGGCCCTTGTGATCAACTTCAACAAGGGAATTGCTAACCACAACACAAGATGACATAGCAGTAGGGCGAATCTTGGATTCAGAACTTAGCTCTAATACCAACTAATGTAGAACAGGAGTGAGGCAGGGAGGATGACGATGCACTGTCTTCAACCTTGTCTTATTGAATTCACAAGAACGAAACAAAAATTTATAGAATTTTCCAAGAATAAATAAATTTCTCTCACAATTTTTATTAGTTCATTATTGGTTGGTTACATTGATATAAAATTAACACTTATTTATAATCTGAAACCTAAATCTATCTCAAATAAAGAATCCTTCACATAAGGAAATTGAATTATTATCATATAATTGCTATATTTTAAACTTGCCAAAATAAATATTCAAATTCAAAAAAGACTATAAACAAGGAAACTATTTACCCTAATTAAAAAAATAAAATAAAAAGAAATAAAATAATAATATAGTCCTCATTTCCATTGCATCATTAGCTGATGTAAAAAGAGAGTAGGGCAAGGAGTACGGAGATCACAGTCTTCAACCTTGTCTTATTTAATTCACAAGAACGAAACAAAAATTCATAGAATTTTCAAAGAATAAACAAATTAGTATCTCTCACAATATTTATTAATTCATAATTAGTTAGTTACACTATATGGAATAAACACTTATAATATAAAATTCTAAACGTACCTCAAATAAAAAATTGTCCACATAAGGGAATTGAATTATTATAATCTAATTGCTATATTTAAAACCTATCAAAACAAATATTCAAAAAACACTATAAATAAGGAAACTATTTACTCTAATTAATAAAATAAAATAAAAATAAAAATAAATAAAACAATAATATACTGTTCATTTCCATTGCATTCGTATGTATATGTGTGTTCATATGTATTTATGTACGTACATACGTAAGTATGTATGAAGGTGAGAAATTTTAGGGCTTAATTTGAAATGGGGAATAAGATACATAAGATTTAGAAGTAATTATTTTAAGGAAAAAAAACTATCAGACACATAAGGTGAGAAATTATTTTCACTAAAATATTTTATTTCTTTGGTACTATTAGTGGTTGTTAAGTCTCATCAACCACCTCCACCACCACCGTCCACCGGAGCTTTTGGGACTAATGTCGAAGCTCCAATGATCATTGTCGTATCTCCAATTAGGTCATCAGTGCTCTGGGGACAATGAACACAAAAGAAAGGGTTATGGGTGTTAAGGCCAATCTCAAAACTGATCGAACCTATCCGGATTAATCCATGAAACCCTAAACCAAAAAAAATCGAAAATGAAAACGAGAAAACCAAACTGAAACCGAATAGTTTGGTTTGAGTTTGGGGCTAGCTAGCTAGTTCAAAATCAAACCAAATCAAGCTGAACCGAATTACATATAAAAAAATGAAAGATGTTAATATATACTCCAAATGCACATGTTAAATATATTGTATGATAGAAAAAAGAGGGACTTTTATAAGAATATGTTCCTTATTAATTACATATTGTGATCCTCTTTTAAACAGTCATTAATGCGTCCCTCATTATTGAATTAACTCCATGATGATAAGGTTTTTTTTTATCACTACATGATGGTAAGATAATTCATCATTTTATTTAATGTGTTTAATTCTTAAAAATGTACAAATAAAATAGTAATAAAATAGAGAATAGGGTTTCTATATATTTTTTCCATGTTTCTAGAAAATCATAACTGTTTTACATTTGGTTTGAGTATATGGTGGAATAAGATCATAATCCATTACTTCTAGATAGACAGGCGACCGCCACAGTGGCCAAATTCAAGTTTCTGATGGCTGAGCTATAGAGTAATTTGGAGAGTTTGCATCTACAGATAACTGAAGACCTTCAAGAACAAATATTGGACGACGAAGAAAAAAAAAAGAGACCACCACTTATACAATATAATAGCATCTCCAACAATGCTCTCTATTTTAGAGAGCAATTTTTTCAAAATAGAGAGCATTGTTTGAAATGAAGAGTGTTGTTCGAATAATGTCTCCAACATTGCTCTCCATTTACACTTCTAGGAAGATACATGTCGCAATTTAATTGGGTGTAACAAATAAAAGAAAAAAAATGGTGATTTTTTTTAATGCAAAAATATAAAATAGAGAGCCAAGGAGACTATCTAAATGTAGAGAGCCAAACTAGGCTCTCTACTCTAAATCTCTACTTTAACTATGTTGTTGGAGCCTCAATTGTTAGTGTTGGCTAATTATTATAAAGAGAATTAGTATAATAGAGTCTCTTGGAGATACTCTAAGGTGTAGGGCCTTGTAGTCGACCGGTGCCCTAAGTGCACCATGGTGCATCATATAAAGTCTCTCCTTATTAACCACCATATGGGGCAGTCAACTCATTACCTTCCGTGCATAAACATATTTGTACTCAAATTTACATATTCAATTGTTTGTGGATTTATTGCAAAAAAAAAAAATGTACTAAATTATGTACCATTAAATGCTTGCTAATTTATTGCAAGCAGAATTACACTAGTTACTTTAGTACAAAAACATGTATCACCAGTTACTTTAGTACAAAAACATGTATCACTAGTTACTTTAGTGCAAAAATATGTATCACTAATTACTTTAGTACAAAAACATATTCACAGTACCTATATGGTGAAACTTTGGTGAGATCTTGACACTCCGATAATGATTCTTGGAGCTCTAGTAATAGTTGTTGGAGCCCTAGCAATGGGGAATGGTGACGGTGGCCGATGATGATTAATTTTTTTACAAAATTAATATGAATTTTTTTTTCAAGAAATGATATTTTAGGTAAAAAGAAAGAAAGAAAACAATTTCAGTATTTTAAAACGAAAAAACGAAGTATACTTTTGTTAAATATAATTATGGAGGAATTTATTTCAACTTGTTGCCTGGAATGTGGTATTGGTTAACATGGAACAAAAACAATTGTTAATTTAATTTTCTCTTCCAAAGATAATAATATTTATTCTGAATTTAACCAACAGATTCTTAATGTAAGTCCCAATTAAACTAAACTATCATATATATCATAGGACATGGGTCCAAATATTCAAACATAATAATATAAAATATTGTTTATTTCCTATCATAATTAAATGTTTTACAGTCCAATGCAATATTACTGAGCGCTGGTAATTATATAAAATATTATTACCATCATAATCATCCCAAAAAAGTATAAACAGGGGTGTAGCTTTTCTCAAAACCAAGAACAAATCTATAGACGACCAGATTGCCGAGGCTTAGGATTGCTAAAATTCCATAGTAATGATCTAAATGGCTGTCGTCTGCTGTATCCCGAATCCACAAATTAAATGTTAAGACCCAAAATATGCTAGTAAGTTTTCCAATTCCGAGTACCAGTTCATTGAACACCTCTCCGTATTCTGCCAAAGTTTTAGTGTTGTGGCGGATAAATTTGACGATGCCTTTTTCAATGAGCCCTTCACTAAGTCCCAACAGACAGAACTGGGGAGCTAACCAAAAGAAACTCATGCAAAGAACATTTTGAGAACAATAGTCCTCATCATTAAGTTTTTGCAACCTCTTAATCTCCACCAGCCGAGCTACAATACAACACAAACAAGCACACGCCAGTCCGATGCCAATTCTCACTTTGGTTGCGACTAAGTAGTACTTGTTGTCCTTGTCAATGTTTAACCACTTGGAGATTATTAGATTGAATACACATAAGATTCCGTAGGATGAGCAACGCTGAATCAAATATAGTGAAATAAGTGGGGCGCTGAATGTATTGGTGATCTTCCTATCCAAGTTGTAACTTTGCACATAAAAGAAAGTCCTCCCTGTTGTTTTTACAAGAGAAAACAGCAAGAGAGTTGCCCATATAGGAACCATACTCATAACAATTTTTACCTCCTTCACCTGTGCAACTGTGTACAGTGTCCCTTGCTTCTCTTGTTCCTCTTCACATGGGGATGATGATTTTCTTTCGATTATTGCGGCTTTATCTAACCACCTGCATCACCAAATGGTCATTAATTTGTACTATATATCTTGTAAGATAAACTTCATATGTATCTACTTTTATAAAAACCTAGAACACATTTTGGGGGTTATTAATTGAATCCTTGCCATATTTTTGCTTTACCATTTTTTCCCTTTCTAATATAGCACTTGTTTCCATTACAGTAACAGTATGTAAAGCGATTCGAAACCTTGGTAAAAGTGAGGGCATTAAGGCTCTTAACCACATACTACTTTTCGAACATTTTTCTTCAACTGAACAAACTTTTTTAGTGTGAATAAAAGTAGCGGTTAAAGTTTGACTGCTTTTGCAATTTTGTCTATGAGTTTCATTATGCATCATGCTCATCCTTAATGTTTGCTCACTTTTTCGCTTTAGTCCAAAACCCAACTCGATTGCCTTCAGGTTCTTAGATGCAAAAGGCCATGTGGGTTGCATGTGGGTTTTGGGTCAAGGGTAAAATGGCCAAGTCACCCTAATACTTTCGTACAGGTTTGTCTTAAGACAAAATTATGATGAAACATTGGAGAAAGTGAGTGAGTGTCAAAAGGGCAGATCAAGAGAGCAAACAAATAGGGCAAATTCCTTCAAATTAAGGTTCTATAGTTAGTGCTAGTGCAAAATGACCCAATTCTTGGCTTACCCATTTTGTCCATGACATAGAGCACCATGTGCAACTCACATGGTATTTTCCGTCCAAAAACAAAATGGTGGGTTTTGGACGTATTAAAGTGAAAATGTGAACAAATTTTAAGAACGGGCATGATGCAAAACGAACTTAATGGATTAAAGTGCAAAATGGTCAAACTTCATGGGGGTAAATTATAAATAACTCCCCTTCTAAATTACACCTTTTCAAACCTAAGGACGGCGTCTCTTACTAAATGACCCACTGCTTCGATTTAAAGCTCCAATTCTTATTAAAAAAATTACAAATAATACTAAAATTTTCAATAACATAACAAGAAAAATTAAACTTCTAATGGTAGTATACAATGTACGTCGCCTACACGCCTGCTCCGTATAGTGAATAACGTATATACTTGTTAATTAATATTAACTGTGCACATGCTCGTAGTGTGACACTACCATGATGAGCATCTCCAACAATAGAGAGCATTTTTTGAAATGACGAGTGTTGTTTGAGGAGAGGCTCCGACAATACTTTCTATTTAATCTACACTTCTATTTAATTTAACAAATATAAGGACAAAAATGGGTGCTTTCCTTTTTAAGGGAAAATTAGTGTTATGTCCCTATTTTTGATTAATTATAGGATTTAGTCCACCAACAAATAGATTTTTGTAATATGAGAGCCAAGGACACTCTAAATATAAAGAGCCAAAATAGTCTCTCTACTCAGCATATCTATTTTAGCTATGTTGTTCGACCATCATTTATTGGTATAGTCCAGCTATTATAAAGAGAAATAGTATAATAAAGAGCTTCTTGAAAATGCTCTATATGTAATACATCGCGAAACGTTAGTGTGTCTCCTAACTGTACATGTAGCCTATAAAAATACTCCTAGCTAATTATATAAAGGTTGACGAGAGGGCACACACCTTGAGAATAGCACATTGGGCGTCAACGGTGATGATTGGTTGGTGTCATTTTCGAAGTAATGATCATGTTGGTTGGGGTACGGAAGTTTCCGTTTCACTACGGCAGCCTTGATTACATGAAAAATCAAGTCAAGATAATTTGCAATATTTCGATTTCCCCGATCGTAGAGTCGAAAGCCGAACAAGAAAAATAACAAAGCGCAACCCATCACAATTGCTGATATTAGAAAGTTGGTTTTCCATACATTAGTTGCAAGGGCAAAGGTAGCAATAAGAGATCCAATAAAACTTGGGATGTAGCACCAAGTTCTAGTTACTGCCTTCACACGTTTCTCACAGTTATCAGTATTATCAACAGATTGGTTATTGTTCATCAATTGATCATAGAGGAATCCTCTTAAAAAGGGTTCTTCTCCAGCTGCACCACCTATTACTAATAGGATTGCCATTATAAAGTATAGTCCGCCGCCTGGTTGTAGATACCACAATAGTGTAAATCCCTTCAACAAGAGCAAAAACAATTGGAAATGAGCAGTGAACATTACTGCAAACAAATATAACTTACGTCAAAGTAATATATTATGTTTTAGATGCACGTACTTAACAAGTTTAAATCATCTTCACCATTGTACCATTTATCATATTTGTCTAACTTTTCTGTTTATGCTATATATATGCAAGATTCACAAATGTCAGAAATGTATTTTCAACTAAGGGCCACCAACACAATCCATGGAAACAACTTGCAAACTAAGTTGGAATTAGAGCTTAGGCCTGAAACAAAATGAACAAGAAGTTAAAAAGCCAATTTCGAGAGTGTGTAGACAGTAAAAACATATTTTACAAAACTGGTTATAACTTCTTCCACGGACGTCCAATCAATGGATCGGTTGTTGGGTTGGAAACTAAGCTTCCATAGCTTTATTTTAATAAGTGGATCAACTTCTAATTCCACTCGTGGAGGTCACAGCAAGCCCGAGAGCATACCCTAAAATGATGTTGTGAATATATCTATTTTTAGTGACTCTCAATGTTTTTGGATGTTGAATATTTTTTTAACCTTAATTAATGTCCTTAGATAATTTCTTTATTATATCTAATATACCTATGCCTGGTGGAATGCTCCATGCCATCTATATGAGGGTTTCTTGAGACTATAAATCCCACATCAGAGAAACAGATATCTTCCCAAAGCAATATCATGTTTTCATTAGAAAACCTAATTGAATCTTTTCAATAAAGAAAAGAAACTAGTTCATATCATTATTTTGACATTAAACCTTAGCTGGTTGGATTAGTAAGTGGTATATATCTCTAAATCAATTAGTTATGCATATATAAGATTATGAATTAATGTACTCTATTTTTGGTACTCACTATAATCTTTACTCTTTAGTGCTAGATTTGATTTCAAACATGCTTTAACTTACTGAAACAAAATTGAGATTTTTTTCTTGAGGATTCTAATTAAATCTAATTTCAATAAAGATTTTGTATTGTCATGCATTACACTACTTTAAACAAGTCTTTTTGGAAATTTTAAGTGTCTTCGCATGATTCCGTAGTTAGTTTTAGTGAGTATTTTTTTTTTCACACATAAATTATGACGAAATAAATATAGTTCGTAATCAAGTTACTTGTGGAAAGTAGGTTGAGATTTAGTTTTGAATTGTGCTGCCCGAGATTTATCAAATATTACCTTTGTAATAAATAATACATATAAACAAAACTAAAAATCCAGTAATATTAAAAAAGAAAATACACAAGTAAACTAAAAATGGTCATCTTAAAAAAAAAATAAAAATAAAGAACCACACACATACACATACATTACACAAGTCAAACTAAAAACACAATCATATTAAAAAAGATATTACAAAAGTAAAATTAAAAACATAGTCATATTAAAAACATTAGGTTCAAGAATGATAAATATGAAGTGAGGGAACCCAAAAATTATAGTGTATTTGGGCCAATATGATTTGGAATGCCTAACAAGATTCACCAACCCAAGTTAGAGAGGAATGAGTTGGGCCATTAACTGAGGGGATCCATCACGTCGAGGAGAGGATCTATGGTTGAGATGGTCCTGGTAACGTAGTGCTATTGCTGAAATGGTCGTGCTAATAAGGCGTTTTGGTAGAGAGGGTCGTAATGATGTGGAACCAACACTTTTGTATTTTAAGTAAGGATAAAGTCTATAAAGTGTGGGAATAATGTCCAACTTTTTCCATTTTTAGTCTTTTACTATTTACCTTGACGGAACATTTGAACCTAGGGGCACATAAAATTATGATCGAAGTGCTGGGCCAGGCCAACACTTTGAGGCGCACGAACCAGACCCAATTCGGTGGTGTAGCGTTCAAAGGGTCAATGGAGAGCCACTTAAGCATTAAAGTCACGTGAGAGCTTGGCAAACCTTGATGTCGGCCACATCGCGTGACCAACACGTATAGGAAAATGAAGAATGTGCTGAAGGACGTGACGAAACTTTATTCATCATGAGGCAACGTGTAGGGCGACCAACTTGTAATGGAAGTCACACTCACGCTGCATCTCACTCGCTCATGCAGATCGCATCCACCAAACCTTGACATCTGTGTGATATAAAAATGTTCGGTCCTTAATGCAAATCATTTCACAATTAATGTAGGGGGAGCCACAAATTACCCCCAGCCGCCTTTTAGTAATATATCCTAATAAAGCATTGTAACCATAATGCTATACAAATATAAATAGAAAGGGACAGCTCTACAAGGAGGGATATCGATTTCCATTACTAAGAAATCTAGAGAGAGAGTAAAAAGCCGTTGGCTTGTCCTCTTGTTCTTAACTCCATTGATAAGCAATAAAAGTTGACACACATAAAGGAGGACGTACTGCCAGTAGATTTAAAAATCACTTGAGGAATCTACTTAAAAAAAACAAAAAAAAACAACGTTGTCTTGTCTCCCTTACTACAAATGGTGCATTCATATTCACGAAGAATATCATTCCCATGGGCTCGGTAATTTTTCACCACCCACATAAGCTTAATTCTATGTTTATAAGTAGATCGAATAAGGAAAGCTCATTAATCGCAAGGGTATTGAATTCTAGGCAAATAATTCTAAAGAGAAAAAAATGGTAGTTTACTTGTATTTGTTGAGCTAATATTATTTATTTTGATTATTGAATTAAATTGATTAATCTAGCATGGATAAACTATATAGTATTGTGAATGTTTTAATAAAGCATTAGATTCAAGAATGCCACATGGGCTAGTAAAAAATATTCAAAGTGACATGGCATCCTAGTTGGCTTAAAAGATGAATATTCAAAGGCTTCATTTCAACATATTTAAAAGCTTCAAGAAAATCCAAGTGAAAAAAAATGCGTTTGAGTGATTAGGAATTTATTGTTAAAGTTTGTTGGTACAAAAAAATGAACAAGGTTAGATTAAACCAAACAGTCAAATGATTAGAGTAATAAATAAAACGAGCCAAAAGATTCAAAGATGAATAGAGAAGGTTCGCGTTATATGAAAATATGGGTCAATCCTCCTCTGTTAAATAGAGTTAGGAGCTCAGGTTGCTTTTTATTATAACGACTGAGTTGATGTTACAAGCTTTCAAAATCTCTCTAGCTATTCTATCCTCTCGAGATTACAACAAGAATATTTCTAAGCCACACGAGTTGTAAATTATTTATATTTGGACCTCTATTGTGTGCTCTTTTGCTCTATTTCTGTTTCTCTTGGTTGCTCATTGTTTCTTGTTTGAGTGCTAGATTACTTGGTTGCATGTCAGTTGTTCTTGCTTGTTGAGAGAAGTAAATGCTACTTATATATATATATGAGATAGAGGAGAAGTGTAGAGGGGTTATGTGGAGCAGGTCCAAGGCCATCCTTATCTCCACAAACTCTGATGTTGTTTCTCCATGGATTCCGCTACATTAAATACAGTTGTTATGCATTTAATGAAGGTGAGGTAAGTTTTGTGTCTGTTGCAAGGCATGTGGTAGTCTTCCATGTACCACCCCGTCCTTTCGTTTTCTCGCAGTTGCCTTCATTTTTTCGTAAATTTCACCTTGGGTGGTGAAATCTTGTATTGAGGAGCCTCATAGTGACCTAGCACTCTGTATTAGTCATATTAGTCTACCTACACCTATGTAGGTGATCGTTTAGTGATTCAGATGGTCCGAATCAATATCGGTTCTTAAATTGTAAGTTTCGGTCTTTTGCGATTCCTTATTTTTAGCCAATTTTGAGGCATTGTAACTTTCTCGTTTTTTATCTGATTTGGCTACCATTTGTTCCTACTTCTAGGTTTCATACCATTTTACAACTCTTATGTTTTGACCAAAGTTCAATTCGCACTTCTCGTTGGTCAAAATAGGGCCTGAAGTAGGCCCATCGTTAAATTATGTTCATTCGGTAGCGCTTCGGCAGAGCGCTGTCTTCATAGAATTTTTGGGAACAATCCGTCCATAATTTGAGAAAACTTCCTTCGAGGAATTTGTAGATCTTTGAATTATCTTTCCATGGACATAAAGATCACCTCAATCAAAGTTCCATGCAAGAAGTTATAGCCGAATTACGAACAGTGCTCCTAATCCAAAATGCTTGTGCTAACAGTGGACTCCATGATCGATCATGGGGGAGACCATGATCGATCATGGTACTATAGTAAGTCAGTTTTGAGCATTTTTAAGCGTTCTTTATGCCCCTTTTTACCCCAACTTCAACCCAAACACTGCCATACGCCATTAGAGAGTCTAGAGAGCTCTAGAGAGAGAAGAAGAGGATATTTCACACATCTATCACTCCTCACCCAAGATCCAAGCTTCCAATCACATAAACCCACACCCAAGTCACTATTCATCATTTTGTCCAATTTTTTCCTCCATTGGAACTCGCGCTTGGAGCTAGGGTTTGGCCTTGGTCTTATGCATATCATTAACTTCGAGATACGACTTCTTTAAGGTAAGGACACTAGTACTAAAACTTGTTATTCAATGTTTGATTGATGTATTAGAGATTTAAACTATAAATTTGAGGTTTTCATTACAACCATGGATTGTTTGCATCACATGGGGTTTGGGCTAAATAAATCTTAGATTAGTGATGGATATTGACAGATTATCACTCTTAGAACATGATTGATCATCTAGTTGAACGATTTAGCATGCGTACCTAGAGATTCATGTGAAAACCACTTCGTAGTTACCCGTATGACTTATAAATTGGGGGTTTTAGGTTTTGTGCTATAAATGGATGATTATGGGTTATTAATGATAATGATACACATATATACCACTAGATGCGATCGTAGGGCTTTATTTATGGTATGTGTGGTGAGAACCCACTACGATGGAGTGATATGCCATAACGTATGGGTCTACTGTCTTGTATGTAGTGTGCTAGGCACTAGTCACGAGAGTTCAATCCCGACAATCATTAAAATACATAGAACACAGTTATTAGGGCACACATTGCCTCGGTCATGAACATGGACATCTAGATGGGTTGTATTACTATGCCGGTTGAATTAGAGGCACACTAGTCGATACTTGGCTTAATGATATAGCAAGCAAGAGAATCATCATAAAAAAATTATGGCCTTAGATTGGTACACATGAAACGTAATGAGATATACGACATGAATAATGAACTGGTTAGCCTTATAATGTGAATAATCACGTGATGATAAATTTATGGAATATAAGCATGATGACGATGCTTACGATGATAAATATATAGTGGGTGGTGTTTTATTGTATATACATGTTGATTAGCCATATATGTGATGTATGATTGATGATGATGATGATGATATTCATTGTGAGAATGAATGAATGTGATGTTTGTTACTGCGATCACACATATGAGATGGATTTGATTGACCGAGGATCGGGTAGCTCCCGAAGACTAAAAAGTTGGGCCGCCTATTTGCCGCCCCTGGGTGATATTCCCTAAACTGTGCATGGGAAAATAAAGTCGGTGACTCCCCCGGTGGCTACGGGTGCCCGCAAATGAGAGCCCATTCTTTGTATCTTGCCTTCCATAGGACTATATGTTTTGGGTTCGATGAGTTTCTTCGGGAAGCGGAGTCAGTCCCGTGTGCCACTAGGGTATTGCCTGGTTTAGTTCCTTCCAGAGTGTCGATGTAGTTTGTATGAGGTGTTCTCCTCGTTAACTATTCAAAATGTTGTCCCCGGGAAAGTGACCATCACTTGATTTATCTCCGAATGACTTACCTGGAGAACCAAATTCTTAAGCTACTCCCCAACTCGGAGGAGACATGGATAGGAGCCTCGGAGCCTTTGGGATCTGTTGCTTTGGGCTTAAACGACTGCGGGGAGAAATTGAGGCACTATACTAGAGATATGATAGGAATCGATGTATTGTGGATATGTATTATTTATATTATCATTATTATTGTATCGTATTATATCTTGTATGGCATGGTTGATTATATATTGGCTCGGACGAGTGTACCATTAGTAAGAACAATGGAGACACTATCATACATAACATACTACACTTAGGAAGGCGTTGGCCACTCATAATGTACTAACACATAAAATGGAAAGTATTATTACCTAATGGCCTTTAGAAACATGGTATACTAGCGTGAGAACGGCGCTTGATGGTGAGGATGAGCTAGTGATAAAGCCTTGTAGATGGCAAAGTATGGACTCCATAACGTACAATAATTAAAGAGAAAATAATGGATACTTGGTTAATAGTCACAACTTACAGTATAGGTACCGGATAGCATAGTATAGCCTTGAGTTACACTTGAGAGAGAATTCAAGTAGCTCCATACCAACGATTCCCTAGTATTGCGAGATTTGACTTAGGGTGTTATGTTGGAAATCTAGGTACGGGATAGGTTGAGCGGATAGTTAGCTTCCAGTGGCTATGATAGGATTCCTAGTGGTGTTTGCATGCACATGTGTGTGAGTTGCATTACACTGCACGGTTTTCAAACTGTTGCATTTGGGTAAAACTACTATCTATATAAAACCTATATAGTTCCCACTGAGCCCAAATTTGGCTCATCCTATTTTCTAAACAGTTTTGCAAGTCAAGCATCGAGGATTGGCACGTGGTCTACGAGTCTAGTAGCCTCTGATGTTTGTAGATTGTCTTTTGGGTTCTTTACAAAAAGGACCTTGTTGTATAAAGTGATTGGTCTTGTTATTTTTTAAAACGATCTTTTGTATAAGTTTTGATATCGGTTTTGATATGTAAACCATCTTCGATGTAAACTTGTATTAAAAAGTATTTTTATATGCAGAGTGGTTTTAATTGTGCATTGTAATTTCTGTTTGATGGGAATATTCATGTTTATAAATGGTTTGTTTGTGTTGCCAATTGTGAGCAACTGGTTTTGATTTTTAACAGGGCGGTTTGCTATACAAATAAACTACACATACCGAAATGTTTTGAAACGGGATTTTTTATAATCATGATTTTTGTGTTATAAACCCGCCGCCGCGCATGGCATCTTTGATTAACCGAGTTTCGGAGGTGAAAATCTTAAAACGGGATTCAGGGCTTCATATCCCATGCCTCTATCAACCACTCTAATAGAATGGTTAGGTGCCACATGCCTTAATTCAATATGGGACGTCCGGAGCTCGTGGCCCCCTAGATTTATGACCTTCATTATATAAGAGATTTATTTCAAACACTCTTAAGAGCTCTTTCAGAATGCCAGTTTGGGGGTAGACCTCCTAGGTCCTCCCTTTTGCTTGGGCGATAATATCCATGTGTCTTCTCTTAATTGGTCCATGGTGTAGAACACTATTTACACCATCAATTGCCCCTATCCTTACTATTTAGCTCAGAAGGGTTGACTGGTGAGGATAAACCCCTTATCTGGGCTTCAGGGGGGCCTTGAACCCTGATATATGAATGATATGGAGCTCAAGCTATTAGAAAGGGTTAAGCTCGATGCTCCCTCCAGTTCTTGTGAGACAACAATTTGAACATTTACGTCACCAATATGGTACCATTACCTTGAGCTCTTTAGCATGACCGTTGCCCTTTAGAGGGATTGTGTCTAATTGCTCTGTATTTGTTAGGGGATGTACGAATGTGTGACAATGGGCTTTATAAAACCCTTCATGCCTTAGGAAATCTTATACTTTTCACTTTTCATCTCTTCTCCTTTCAAACCCTAGGCGCCTTAGAGCTCAGAAAACCTTGATCACTTTGTTTTCGGTTAACCTGGCTTTCAGAACCCTTTAAGAAAATTCCTTTAAGAGATTTTATAGTGTTCCCTTAGATGATTTCATTAGGTTTATTCCTTACTTCGTACCATCCTCCCCTTATCATTCATTAGCATTATTCATAGAGCACTTCACCAGCCAAGGTTTAAACCAAGAGATCCCTCCCACCATTGAGCAAAGTTCCTCTACGGGGGATGTCCCAAATCCCCTCGCTAATGTGAGATCCATTTTCCTTCCTCCCAATGTGTCAGACGCCACAGGTGACATTGAGAAGTACTCGAAGTACCTCAGTTTCCTAGCTGTCTTTTGCATACCATTGACTTTCTCCACCCCCAATATCCCAATCTTCAAGACGAAATATCAGATCTCGGATTCGGTCAGGGTCAGGGCTCTAAGTCTTGAGGAAAGGGCATGCTACTACAAGCTAGGGGAGGTCTATTTTTACGAGTCTGTGTTCGAACACAAGCTAAGATTTTCCATGGATGACCATGTGAGGGAGTTGTAAGTGACTATGGACCTTGCTCTAGCCTAAGTCAACCCTAACATGTGGTCCTGCTTGATAGGCTCGGTGCTGATCTCTAGAGCTATCTCCATTAGGAGTCACGATATAACAATAGAGGAATTCATCACTCTCTTTCAACCCAAAGATAGCGGTGGCAAGGGTAAAGGGGTTCTTAGCTATCCTTCCAGCGTGGGGGCCTTCAAGATCATTCATGACCTCCCTGAAAGCATCCCTCACTAGAAGAAGGGGTTCTTCTTTGTCTCTGGTGAGAATTGAGAGCACGACTCCAGGTATCCCAGCATCCACGACCTTAAGCGCTGGTTCTCAGAGTAAGAATCCATAAGTAAGTTTTTTTTTTCCTTTTACTCCTCTAAACTCTATATATGCTCTGACTTCTAGTTTTAGCTCAATGATTGAACTTGTTATTCTTTTCCTTTTCAGTCAAAGAGAAGAAGCATGTGATGGTAAAATTAGACTAGATTGAAGACGCCAATGACTTTTTTCTCAAGCACTACGTAGACATCGTAGCTCTAGGGATGCTGTGGTGATACGGCCTAGGCCCCATACCTGTTAACACCAAACCCAACATTCTTATAATGGGGGACCTCCCACCTTTATACGTGCTGCTGACCTCTAAGCATAACGGCCCAGGGCTGAAGGCCTTAAAGATGACTCAAAAGGGGGGAAATGATTCAGGCCCTGGAGAACCAGAGGCCTCTAAAACTGAAGACGGTGCAGGAAGGGGATACGAAACAAGTTCAGGGAGGTTCTTCTGGTGATAGGGTGTTGGAGGTGGCCCCCCTCCAAAAGGTCCCCGTGATACCCACAAAGACTAAGCTTCAGTTTCATTTTCTTTCTTTTTAGAGCACATGAATTTTGAGTACTATTGACGACCTTGATCTTTACTCCTCTCTCCTTTTTTTGTCAGAACTAGCTTTCAGAGTGAATACTGACAAGGCCACCAAGAAGAGGAGTGTGCTGGCTAGAGGTTTGCCTCCTTTCAAAAGGTCTAAAGGACCTAAAGGGGCCAAGAAAGATGTCACAGCTTCGCCCAAGGACCCCCAACCGATTGGAGTTCTGGCCATGGCCAGCAGCTTTAACCCAAAAGACGTGCACGGCTAGGTGGACCTTATGAATGCCCCAATAGAAGACTTCCATCTCCTCATTCCAGAGAAGACAATTTTGGAGAGAATGGGAGCTTCAAAAATCAGCACCCTATAAGTCTTGTCGCAAAAGGCACTAGAGCTAATGCATGACCTGAAGAGAAGAAGAGGACGTGATCATAACAGTGGCCAACGACACTCCTGACCAAACCTCCTCCCCTAAGGGACTTGGTGAGTGCGTGCTACAGCCCAGCCCTCATGATGGATCCAGCTTCTTCGTAAAGGGCTATACACTCCCTCCCTTGTTGCAAACAATTCTAGAATAGGGAAGGGATAAAAGAGCGAGCTTGCTGGACAATTCCTTTAGCCTTCATATGAGTCAGGTACAAAGTTAAAAAAATAAATATGATGGGTGATCCAAAAGCGTCATGAAAAATAAATTTATTTAAACTTTTGTGACTTTTTTTCAAAGCAGGGATAAAGATAAAAATATATATATGATGGTTGATCCAAAAGCTTCATGAAAAATAAACAAAAAGTGACTACTTTTTCAAAAAAAAAAGTCATAAAATCAAATTATTTCATCTTTTATGACATTTTTGCGAAAACTGACTTAAAGTTAATTTGAAAACAGTCATAAAAAGGTAAAATTCTTGCAGTGACTTGAATCCAAAAAATTGGGCTATTCACTAATTTGTTAAATGCAATGGGTTTGAGTAAAGAGACCTTACAATCTTGCCGCAAATCTTAATTTGCTATAAATTTAACATATAAAGAAATGCCAAAAAGAAAATTATGGCGGGCTTAAATTTAATCTAATAGGAAAGATCTAGTGTGGACTGTCTATTTACGAACACATCTTTAGCAATGAATTTTCATTGCTAAAAACATCTCCCAATGTTTTGGTGATAAAATTATTCGCTAAAAGGCCGGTCCATACTAAATCTAGAGAATGAGTACTAGGTCGAATTAGCACTTACAACAATATAAGCAACAGTGGATAATGAGATTATGCTAATATGAACGAAGGTATCAGCGATATAAGCGACAACAATCACTAGAATTGATGTTAACCCTTCTTGAGCCTGAGCGATTATCGCAGATCTTCGAAGAGTAGCCCCCTTATCTTCTTGAAGGTATGACACTGTGATATATACCACTGCATGCCGTACTAGGCTGTGCCCTATTGTCAAACCTAAAATTAAAAGGGAAGAAAAAAAAGTATATAATCAATCAACTGAAAATTAGGCATTTACCAAAAATTCCTACCATGATCAAATGGTTGGTTTAGCAGGAAAAGTCACTTGATTAAATTAGTCAACCGTAGTCATCTTCTTTCATTACTAATAAAAAACTGTTGTAGGAATAATTCTACTCAATTCTTTATTAGATGAGCCCTTTAAATAGGGTACAAATACAATAGTAAATAGGGTTTACAAGGAAGCCCATTATGGCCCATGATACATAATTACACAGTAAATCCCTAATACATATTCTATCTAGGCGATAGCACACTACGTGTAATTTCCTTAAACACTCCCCCTTGTGCTGAGTCGAAGATAGAATGGTACATGTCTTGTTGCCTCATTAAAACCTTGTCAAGTAACAAAAACCCTGTGGGAAAAATAACCTTGATCAAAGGGAAAAGAGTACAACATTATGACAATCCTGTTAGACTTCTTTCATTGAGTCTATATTCTCATTTGATCCTTACTTCAATCAATAGAGTCTGCACGTATCGTTACCTCGTTAAAAACCTTACCAAGTAACAAAACCCAGTGGGAAAAAAAAATCTTGGTTTAAGGAAAAGAGTATAACGTAACGTCGTGTGGATGTTAGACTCCCCCTCAAGTCTATACCTCCCCCTGATATTTACATTAATCAAGAAATTTGAAAAGCTTATGCATGTATCGTTGCCTCGTTAAAAACCTTACCAAGTAACAAAACCCAGTGGGAAAAATAAACCTTGGTCTAAGGAAAAGAGTACAACGTATGTGTGAAAATTTCATCATATTTTCACACATTCCCTTGATCATTACTTCGATCATGAGAGTTGGAAAAGTCTAAGCACCCTTATATTTTTCACATGCTTTTCAAATATGGCCTTAGGAAAAGATTTGGTGAACTAGTTTGATATATTCTCCTTAGAGCTTTGTGTGGGCCAGAGAGATGCCCAACATCAACAAAATCATTCAAGATTTTGTTTGGAATTTCAATGTAGGGGGTGGCTATTTTAGCATCATCATTTACTTTAGATGTTACTGTCGTATACACCTTTTCTGTCTCTCTGTAGGGAAAGAACAATTTCAAGCCAATGGTTCTTTTTAGGCGTTCAATTATGCTGCGTTGGCGCTAAGCTAAATCTAGCTAACAAGTTCAATGCGAATATTATGTCTAGTCGAGTATTTTGTGTTAAGTGCAATAATGCGCATATTGCATTTAGATAGGAAGTTTCATTTCCCAACACATTTTCGTAATCTTCCTTTGTACGAAATTGATCTTTCCTTTGATCTAAACTTCGACCGATCATGGGAGTGCTAGCAGAATGCGTTTTGTCCAGGTTTAAATTGCCTAATTATCTTTTGAACATACGCAGACTAGTGGATTAGTATTCCACAAGCTCGATATTCTAGATTAAGATCTAAACAAAAATTCGAGCTTTCCCAAAATTCTTTATCTCAAATTTGGATTTCAAGTAACTTGCGGTTTCTCTTATTTCATCAAGAGTACCTATTATGTTCATATCATCGACATATACAGCTACAATTACGAATCCAGAACTTGTTTTCTTTATGAATACGCATGGGCATAATTCATCGTTCTTATATCCCTTCCCAATCAAGTAGTCACTTAGACGGGTATACCACATCCGTCCGAATTGTTTTAATCTGTAAAGTGAGCGTTTCAACCTAATTGCAAACGCATTCCGTGGTTTAGAGTCACTTGACTTGGGTAATGTAAGGCCATCAGGCACTTTCGTATATATCTCTGAATCAAGATCCCCTTAGAGATATGCAGTAACCACATCAATGAGCTGCATTTTCAGTCATTCGAAAACTACCAAAGTAGCGGAATGTTATAATGTTTAAGCAATTCCAAAGCGTCTGTGTGGAACCTTGCGCCACAAGGTGAGCCTTTTACTTCAGAACTTCTTTTTTCTCATTTACGCTTTATGGCAAATAATTGTTTATGTCCTACAGGCTTTACACTTGGCGCGGTTAGCACTACCGGACCAAATACCTGTCTCGTTGCCATAGAATCTAATTCTATATGGATTGCTTATTTTTATTTAGGCCAATTTTGCCCTTTGTTGATATTTTGCAACAGAGCGAGGTTCGACATCATCGTGCTCTTTGACTTCTTGAGCAACAGTGTATCATTAATGCATTCATTAATTCATATGCCATCCCTTAACCCATTGAGATTTATTTATTCTCTGGAATCATTATAACTTCGGGGCGTCCCCCAGTATTGATTCATGGACATAAATATAATCAGAGATAATCTCATAAAAGGGGCTTTTACATTAATGATTAATTGATTAATTTGTGCCTTACTCCACCTCTTCTTTGGTGTGAGTGTTTGTCGAACCAAATGGCCTCCTTTTATTCCTTTTAAGGAGCCATGGCCTCAACCACACCTCCACTAATTGTAGTTGCATCGTCTCTTTCTGCGACGCTGTGCCCTTATTGGGGACTTATAACCTTGCAGGCATATTGCAGCTGGTATATTTGATCTCGTCACTTTTCAATATCATTAAATGTATCAGGCATCGAATCTGTTACATTTTCAAGATCGATTATTCTTTTTCACTTCACTATACATTGTGATGTGCGTGGGGATCAGGATGAGACATAGTGGAGACCACGACAATTCCTGTCGTTCCCTTGAAAATTTCTTTTATTATCTCCCCCTAACGGCGGGAAGACTGTCTCATCAAAGTGACAATCCACAATTCTTAGCGGTAAAGAGATCACCTAACAAGGATTTCAAATAGCGGATTATCGTTGAGAATTCATATCCAACGTTAATACTTAATTGTTTTAGCAAGTCCAGTTTGGTGCGCTGTGGGGGCGCAATCGGCACATATGCATAAAATATCAGGCTAATATCCAGTTACCAACTAGTATGCATATAATAGTTGTCTAATAGTGGACTTTGAAACAAATAAGTAAAGCTGCATACAATTTTGCATAAATCTCGGGCATACATAGGCAATACAGTGCGCATAACCAATGCCCTATCTACCATCTATATCCTTTTGATGGTTATTTTTTTTTTTGAGACCTTTTTGCGTATGCACATGAGAAACGGGGTTCTTTACTTCGATTTTATGCAATGATCATCAAGTACTTTTGATGTAAACCCTCCAGCTTTATCGAGTCTTATAGACATGGTACAATAATCAGGGTGGTGAGCCCTTAAGCGTATAATATGTACTAAGAGGTTTGTAAATGCAGCATTTCTTGTAGACGATTATTCAATATGTGACCAGAATGTCGAATTATCCACCAGATCCATAAAGTACTTTAAATGGTTCCGCACTCTGGATGGATTTATCTACAAATATATATTGTAAGAATGGTATATTTTATTTTGTATCTTTAGCATAAGAAGGTCTCGATCTTATTTTTGCTAAAGAGCAGGCTTTGAAAAATGGAGTGTCGTTCCTTTGACATGGTCAATTAGGCATAATGGGAAGGGGGATATGGTTTTCAATACTTCGAAAATCAAGAATTACTTTGAGCATTATTAGTATCAACACATTGCAATGTGTTGAAGTTTTGTCCCATTTATTTGTCACTCAAAAGAATGGATATCCGTGTGAATACTTTAACGCACGGTTTATCATGACCAAGGTGCACTAGGCAAGCATGCCAAAGCCTGTATGAGTCTATGTCCCACGGTACATTGTTAGTGACATCATAAGATTTGACAATCCTTATCTTAGTGGGGTACGTTCCACTAGAATAACTCATAAGTTTCTTTAAAATGCGTTTCTTTACACTTTTGTTTAAAAGTAAAATAAATATATTTTTATTCCATTCTTACATTTTATTTTTGTATGATTACTGTTGGTATAAATATCATTAACAAAGTCCGGGTCGCTCTATGTGCATATAGAGCGTATGTGACTGTAAACACCATTTTTGTAACAAAATGGTTGAGCAGTTCGTTGCTCTTATGATGATTTAATCATCATAGTCACATAGGTATTATAGGTTATGAATTGCCTATTTCATCGTATGGCTATAGTGTTCTCACTATCAACCAATTATTAAAGTTATCATCGATTCATTTTTACAGTAATGAAATCGAGTATAAATTCCGAACTATGTAGTAATAAAACAAACAAATTCAATTACTTAAGAATAGAATTCGAATAAAACTAACAGTAATCAATCCAGTATCTTGTTTAAAAATCTAATCCATCAAATCAACATAAACTTTAAGACAAAACCAAAGTCTAATTAAAAATTAGGCAATATGCCTGTTCAACTACTTCTGAAAAATAAAGTGAATAAAGTAGATCAGTCAAAATCGGGTGCATCCATTGACTGAGCAAAGTCCTTCTTGCCACTAATGTCTGCGATTGTGAAGTTGGCATAAGCGTCATTATCTTCTTCGTTCATAAAGTGAGATTCTTGTTCTTTAGATTCTCGATATCTCTTGTAACTGGCTGTTACTTTAGCGCTTGCATGGCAGTTCTTGTACCAATGCCCAACAACTCCACACCTATAACATGGCTTGTCGCCAACTCTTTCCTTTTTGATCGGAGGGTTCTTAGGTGCATTTTTCACCTTGTTTCTCTGACCACTAGGTCCAATAGTATCATTTCTTCTCCATACTTTGGAAGAGCCTCCACGATCCGCACCACGACTCCCACGTCCCTTTCCACGTTGTGCCTTATTGCCACGTGGGTAGAGATCAGCACGTCCAACTCCCTTTGTATTGGGGTTCTTTCCACTGTTCATCTTACCGTAGTTGACCTCAGGAACTTTCTTTGTCCCGACAGGTCTGACATTGTATTCAAAAGAACCTCATTATGCCTTTCAGCCACTTGCAGTAGGTTGATCAGGTTATTGAATGTTGTGGTTCTTTTGTTATCATACACGAGCCTATATTGGTTCGCTAGTATAAGTGCTGAAGTAGGAAAAGTGGAAAGTGTCTTCTGAGTCATATCATCTTCTGTGAGATCCTTTCCACAGAAGTTAAGACGTGCCTTTAGGCGCAACATGTCCTTGTTGAAGTCGTTAACCCTTTCAAACAAGCGGATTTCATTCCACTGAACGGTCAATTTTGGGAGCAAAGTATCATGAATATTCCCAAAACGTCCCTTAAGGGCGTCCCATAATTCTTTAGGTGTCTTCAACTGAAGGTACTCCCAGCGTAGGCTGGGGTCAATATGTTTCCTTGAAAACGTTAATGCATTTGCTTTCACTTTATCAGACGGTCCTTTGTCTGTGGGGTCTTTGGGGTCAGTAAGTGTGGCAGAATATTCTTTAGCCACAAAAGCAGTTTATACATCAGAAACCCACCGATGGTACTCAAGTCCTTCTAAGTCCAAAATGCCAAATTCGGGTTGAGTTGGGTCGGCCATCTTAATGAACAATGAAGAAGATATTACACAGTTATGAGTACATCCATGTTAATTATTTTTCAGGAATATGAATTAGATTTCAAAACCAAGATTCGTAATGGTCACATTTTCGATGCTGTATGAAAATACTTTATCATAGTGATTATAATGCGCATGAATTTTCATCATCATGGCAACTTGTTAAATTTATGACATACTAAATAAAACAATTAAGAATATATGTAATATTCTAATTTTCTTAGCGGGCTGACTTACCACAACTATAGCAATTATAGAATTAATTAGTCCATCCCAAACATAACATGCATAATATTGTGTAAATTTTGGCTACATAGTGGTCAATATATAGTGGTGGAATTCAAAACCACATCAAATCAAACTGTTTCTTTGCATTAGAAACAAATTCATATATACATGGATTCTATAGGGCATAATTGGTAATTAAAAAAAAATTCTTTTTTTTTTTTTTTTTTTTTTTTTTTTTAGGGATTTGACAAGGTTAGGTTATTAGCTCTGAGCGTGCTGATAACGTGTTGTAGGAATAATTCTACTCAATTCTTTATTAGATGAGCCCTTTAAATAGGGTACAAATACAATAGTAAATAGGGTTTACAAGAAAGCCCATTATGGCCCATGATACATAATTACACAGTAAATCCCTAATACATATTCTATCTAGGCGATAGCACACTACGTGTAATTTCCTTAAACAAAAACTTCCTACAATCCCATTTTCTGGCAAGTATTTTTGGCAATCTCTTGATTTACCAATATCGGAACTAAAGGGTTTTTTATGTGGATATTGAACGAAACTTTTCCGGTGACCATCAAATAGGCCAGGGCTAGACTCAGCTAATTTTTCTTTTTGCTCCTTTCTAAATTGACCGATCACTATGATTCTCGGCTACTAAGATAATTTAGAGTAGTTAAATTGGTCACTATGAAAACTTGACTCATGTCCATTATCCCTTCGGTCTATTTCTGTTCAAGGGGGTCTACTTCGAGAGATAAACGGATGAATTTTTTCATGATATTTGGTAGAGATGATTTCTATAATGAGAACATCATGTTTACAAAATTTCAAAAAGAAATTCAGACCGGAAGTGGGCGTAGTAAAAAATTAATGCATTTGTTCATTGTTGACCATTCAAATTTTAGATTATCACCTCACTCATTTATACATTGAATCTTGTGATGAAATTTTGTGGAGATGATCTACTCATCATATAGATCCTCTCTACCAAGTTTCATAAAAAAATTCATGCGTTTAATTCTCGAACTAGACCCCCTTGTACGGAATTGGATTGAAAGGTAATGGAGATCGAGGAGCCAAGTCCCTCTGATTCTCAACTAGTACGATCCAGAACTACATGATCCGAGTTTATAGCTAGCTACCATATCCTTAATTTCCGTAATTTACCTGATATGAAGAAAGCCGCACTACTCCATTGTACATAATTTCGGAACTGAGTGCGCATCTTTGAAAGCAAATTCATTTATCTGGAAATTAACTTAGTAGTTAATTCTGTTCCAAGAGAGAGAAGGAAACAAGAACAGTTAATACAACTGAAAAGAAATTTGTTACAAAAAATTAATAAAGATATGTGTATATATATTACAAGAAGAGATCTGAGAGGATCATACAACAAGAAATTTTGGCCGATTAAGAAATTACGTAGAAACATAGAGCTGAGTACTGGGAAACAGTTACGTGGTACCTTACCGAAGAAGAAAGAAGGAAATAGCAATAGAAAGCTTCTATACGCCTCAGCGAATATGATTGTATATATTTGAAAAATGCTTTACTTGTCAGACATTTTTACCCTTTATTCTTACTGAGTCTATTACACGAGTTATACCTCACTTGTATTTTGTTGATGTATAACCTATGTAATACATGTCGGTATATAAGTGTAGCATGACTCTTATAATTTAGAGTGAGTATTCCTATCTAAAAAAAAGATTAAAATGATTCCATATTTTTCTTTCCTATTCTTTTTTTCAAGTTCAATAAATATACTCTTGTTGTAGTTTTTTCTTAAATTTTTTTTTGATATCATTGATGGAGATTCCGATTAAAAGGATTGTATTGCCGGTTAAGATTACATTGAGTGTGTGTCGAATAATAATTGATAAAGAATGGGTAAAATGTAAATGGTATTAATTAAAGTGTATCTCACTCAGCAAATTTTATACGAGGCGAAAACATTTTATACGCACTCTATATTTGTGGTTATTGTGTCTGTAATTTTCATATATAAATAACGGACTATTATGATGCTATTTTTCTTTTTGTAATATACAAAATATTTTTTGTATTAAATTATTCATCATGGATTTTTAACTTTCTAGCTCTCTCATGATACACATATATATAGATAGATAGAGACCATTTCCTATGCGGATTACTGTTCACAAATTGTCCGTACAGATTGGCCCATTTGGCACGCTTTTAGATGGAATTTTTTTGATAAAATTTGGTGAGGATGTTCTTCATCGTGTGTAGAATATTTCCACCAAATTTCATCAAAAAATTCAACCGAAAAGTAGGTTAACTACATGATTTAAAAATATTTGTCCAGAAATAGATATATAAAATCCAATATTTTTCAATCATGTAGTTAACTAACTTCTCGGTTGAATTTTTTGATAAAATTTAGTAAAGATGTTTTACACACGATGAAAAACATCCCCATCAAAATTTGTTGAAAAATTACATCCGAAAGCATGTCAAATGAGCTAATATGTACATACAATTCGTGAACAGTAATCCGCATAAAAAATGCTCTTAATATAGATATATCTTTACCAAAAGAAAAAATGTTAGATGAGAGTTGAATTGGCCAAGATTTTTATGGTGAGTCAGCGTTGAAAAAGAAGATGACCGTATTAAATTTTTAGACTTAATTTCTAAAACGTTGTTTTTTAATCTTGGTTGGTGTGTTTGATTGAATTGTGTCTTAAAACCAAGCCACTCATTTTGTAATGAACGGTCTAGATTTTTCAACTGCACTGGCCGGGAACATTGAATTTGACACTTCGAAGGAGCCTACCCATTTCGCATTCAATCATCCACGACGAAATCTGCATTCTCAGGGCCAATCAAGTGACGGAGAAAGGGAGGAGTAGTTATCTATGCATGT
The DNA here is from genome assembly GCA_021464415.1 of Lonicera japonica. Classification (NCBI taxonomy): domain Eukaryota; kingdom Viridiplantae; phylum Streptophyta; class Magnoliopsida; order Dipsacales; family Caprifoliaceae; genus Lonicera; species Lonicera japonica. The sequence goes on from CM038465.1 coordinate 12,959,783, forward strand.
AATTAAAAACATTAGCATCCAAAAATGGGGAAACTGTAGTTAAAATTATTTTGAGAAGTTTTCTCAAATATCGCATTATGAATAGAGAAAATGGGTTCTAACTACATCCTCCATAATTATATTCAATTTAATAACACCTTCTTATTTAATATTAGATAAAGGACTTCTTCCACAATTTATTTTCACAATAAGGATAATTTTTAATCTTTATCCACTAAAATGTTATACTCCTTTTATTGAGTGGTTACTTAACCCTTAATATAATATTTGACTTCTTTATTACAAAGACTCCATGAACTACCACTGGAGCTCTAGCAATCACTATCGGAATGTCAAGATCCTACCAAAGTTTCGACGCATGTACTTGTAGACACCCCGATCCGTGACCCCCGCAAGAACCCTAACGACCTACGAGAACTACTGTTCTTGGAGTCCGGGACCCACACGAACACCCGGAACTACCCTGAAAAGGTTTGTTGGCCAACAAACATGTTTTTAAGAGAGATTGTCGCACGACATATCACATTGTCGCGCGACAATCCCTGATATGTAGAGCGACAATCATTCCTATGTCGCGCGACAGACCCCTCGCGCGGAATGGGTGCTTAACACCTTCCCAAACCGTAATATAGTTCCCGAACCCTATAGAATCCTGGTTTCATAGACAAACGTGTAAAGAAAAGCTTATTTGTAGCCTTCCCTCTTACACAATCATTTTGTCTGTTTTATCGTAAAACGTACTGGCGACTCTGCACGAACCCTCTTACATCTAGAAATAGGATAGAGGGACTCCCGATATGAATTATCAACACATAAAAGCAAATGGAACAACGAAATCCTTTCCAATGTTTCAGACGCCCACCAACGGGAACGAGAACCTGGGGTCGCATTTGCGGATTCTCACAGTGGCGACTCTGCTGGGGACTGAGAGAACTAGGCTCTTATATGTGGACTTTTTGTTTATGAATATGTTGATATGCATGCTTTTACTGCTTTCCCTACTTGCCCCCTGACGTGGCGCCTGGATTTTATTGTTGACCTGACCTAGAGGCACAGTAGAGTCCATTCATTGACATAGACATATGTTTAGGATTTTCCCTTTCTGTTATATTTGATTGTAAAGAAATATCTTTTTAAATAAAAATGGCGTTTTCAAAATACACCTCGAAGATAAGATATTTGCAATTAAATCTTTCGAAAACTCTTGTTTTCACGCACATCACTATTCATGCATGGTTCTTACGAGTGTGATTTTTATCCCAAACCTCCGGAAGTATTATAAATGAATAGGGAGTTGGCTTGCTTGGGCCAACATAAACCGAAAGCATTTACGTCCACTCTCCTTGGCCAAGTACGCCCCCGAGGTATATCGAGTGACGAGAACACTCATGTACCCGGGAAGTATATCAAAAGATTCTTGCACGTACCCGCCCCTGGGATATATCGCGAGGTCTTGCCAAATAGGAGGGAGCCTGAAGCCTTCACCTTGCATTACACCTGCGTTGCATATAGGAAGAGTCAAGATAGAACACTCTTATCTTTTTTTTATCAACCGTGAGGAGTTCGTACCGCATAGGGCCTTGTCATGTATATCTCCCCCAGATATTGGCGAGTACGGCCGGAGGCTGACCAACCTCCGTCGTAGAAATTTACAACGAGATCAGCTCGTTGTGACTTTCCCCGGTACATCTCCCATGAAAAGCAACTCAAGAAAAGAGATATTCTCAATTTTCATAAAATCAAAAGATGAATTTTTAAAATTCGGGATAAGTAGGGTAACCCAAGGAGCACTTTGCGGTCTACCATAAACTCCCACTGGTAATTCACTCAAGTTGTTGTTGACGTGTCTTTATGAACACCCGAAACTTGGTTTTCGTTGTTTTTCCTTCTCCGTGGTTTCTCTTGGCAGAAATGAATCACACCTTAGTCTCCCTTCATCTCCGCTATATCTACAGCCCTACGACTACAGTCTGGAAGGTTGGGCAGGAAGAGACTACACCGGTAGATTAGTTCGACCGAGCACTCCGACTATGTCGACTTCAAATCTGAATGACTCAGAGATCCAAGCAGTTGATCCGAATCTAGCAGAGGTACTGAGGGCTCCGCCTACCCTAGAAGAATTGCATCGCCTATTGATAACCGTTAGTCAAAGCCTGGCCAGCATATCTACTGAGCAGCAGAACACCCGAGTTCGAATAGAAGGATGGTCAGTCGAACGAACTGCGCTACTGGGGTTTGAACGACTACCACCGAATCGAGATCCGAATCAAGGGCAATCATCACAAGTACTCCCCCCAGTCCAAGGCACCAACCCACAGCAAACAGGTCTTATCCCAACAGGCCCCATTCAAACTGACCCTAATAACCAGAACCAATGGGCCCCGGACTCCGGCCCTACTTATCAGCAACAAGAGCCACCCATCATCTGGCCGCAACCCCAAGTCCAACCAGGTTTCGACCCTCAATACCCACAATGGCCACAAATCCCTGCACAACCTGTCCTACCACCAGCCCCGGTAGCCCCTTCTAATGAATACCCAGATATAAATCGACTCCGGGCAGTATATGCAGAATCAGTTATAGCTCGAGAACAGCCCGATGAAGTATCTAAAGAGAGTGAAGAAATGAAAAAACTGAAGGAACAGATGAGGCTCCTACAGAAGGGAGTTTCCCTAATGAAAGGAGCAGACGAGGTTACTGATATGAATGCGTTCTCCCTCTACCCCGAGGCAAGACTACCACAGGGGTTCAAACTCCCATCTATCACCAAGTTTACTGGAACCACGCCCCCAAAAACACATCTGCAATCATATATCCGATCCATGCAAGTATCTGGCTGTGGAGAACCTGAGTTGGCCCAGGCATTTCATATGACTCTCACGGGGGCAGCCCTGAGATGGTTTTTTGATTTAGAGAGGCACCACACGAAAACTTGGGGGGATATCGTCAAGGAATTCATGGCTAAATACGGGTCCAATGAAGAGTTGGAGGTCACCCGTAAACACTTAGAGATGGCCAAACAGGGTGAGAAAGAGAGCTTCAGTGATTTTGTTACCCGTTGGAGAGAATTGGCATCCCAGATGTATTGACTTGTATGGGAAAGCACGTGTTCTCACATTTTTGAGCACTTTTAAGCATGGGATCCCAAGTAGAAGAAGAGTTGGCCAGAAAGGAGGACACCCAAACAAGGAAAGCCTTATATACTGAGAAGAGCACGGCCACCCCCGTTGTAAACCAGCTAAGCTCTTATCCGTACCAACAAAACCCTTTTCAGCAGCAACAACCCCAATTAACGTGGCCTATACAAGCCGAAGCCTCCAATACATATCAACCCAATAAAAATAGAAAATTCAGCAACCTCCCCACAACCCTGACCAAAATTCTTGAATTGCTATGGAATGCGGGCCTGGTTACCCCACTCAACCCTCGTCCTCTACCAAATCCAGTCCCTTCTTCTTGGAGGATGAACGAGAACTGTTTATACCACCAAGCTGTGGGCCATGACACAGATAGATGTTTAGCCCTCCAACACCGCATCCAAGATCTAATCGAAGAAGGAAAAATCCGCGCACCAGGCAGACCAAATATGGCCAACAACCCGCTAAAGTGAGTTAGCATCGCTAAATGAGAAACGGTAGAAGGCCGTGCATCGTCATTATGGGGCCTTTAAAATCGAAAAGTGAACACTCGGGGTATTTTTGAGAACAATGTAATTTTGATAAAGGTTAGAGAAGCCGATAAGAGATCCGAGAGAAAAGTTCAGAACTGGGTCGTACATCGTTAAAGAAATCAACACAAGGAGAGCCATAATAGTTGCAAATGTAGATGGTCAGACGCTACATTCAAGAAATATTATTATTAAAGCAATAGCATGTATAATCCAGAACTACGTAAACCTGAGCCCCAACTCACTTTTGTTTATGGAGAAAATACCACGGGGAACGTAGGCAACCTAAGAAGTTACTTCAGGCCCGGTTTAATTATTATAAAAACTTTTTTATTTCATAAAAATAGCAGTTTTTCAAACTTCATAAGCAGTGGTTCATAAACAGTCAGTACATTTGCTATCTAAACACCCCATTTTAGCCCCGAAAAGGAGCCACGTCGTATCTTTAGCCACCAGTGCAACTCGAGCTTCATTCATACTTCAGAGGGCTCTAAGCCCACGAACTGAAACCATTGCATTTAATAAGGGACGACAACTAGATCTTCCTCCACCAATCGCCAGATTGAACGAATGATGTCAGCCCAGAGGGGCTAAGAAAATCCAAACCGTGCATAGTTGAAATAACGAGTCAACCATGCCACAGATAGAGAGGTATGGGGAGTGATAAACTTGAGTCCCGAGGGTACCAGGGCATCTCGATCTTTGATAGAAGAAAAGTCAACATTTGTACAGTAAAGAGGACTACAGAGATAAAAGAGTAAGTGTGGGGATGAAGGAAGGAAGAAAGGTGTATTTATTGGAGAAATCATACACATGTACTCATCGTTTGTCATGTAACAAACCTTGTTACAAATACATTTCTCCAACAGACAGGGTTCATTGCTGCCAACGAAACCACTTTCTCGCTTCTCTCTTGGTTCCTTTCACTTTTGCAGGGGCCTGGTGGTCATTTTTACTATGTCATTATAGGCATGTTTTACACCAGCATGTTTTTTCTTTATAATAAAACCCGAGGGTACTTTTATGTAAATATGTGTGAGAAACCTGAGGGTATTACATATATATATATGCGAGGTATATAGATAAAAGAGTACTTTTTTGCGATCAATGAAACCTGAGGGTACTTTTATATAAATATGAGAGATATATAGATAAGAGGATATTTTTATTCATAAACCTGAGGGTACTTTGGTGTAATTACGAGAGATATAGGGTTATAAGGGTAAAATTATGTAATTTTCCAAACCTGAGGGTACTTTGGTGTAATTACGAGAGATATAGGGTTATAAGGGTAAATTATGTAATTTTCCAAACCTAAGGGTACTTTGGTGTAATTACGAGAGATATAGGGTTATAAGGGTAAAATTATGTAATTTTCCAAACCTGAGGGTACTTTGGTGTAATTACGAGAGATATAGGGTTATAAGGGTAAATTATGTAATTTTCCAAACCTAAGGGTACTTAGGTGTAATTACGAGAGATATAGGGTTATAAGGGTAAATTGTGTAATTTTCCAAACCTGATGGTACTTTGGTGTAATTACGAGAGATATAGGGTTATAAGGGTAAATTGTGTAAATTTTCCAAAACCTGAGGGTACTTTGGAGTAATTACGAGAGATATAGGGTTATAAGGGTAAATTATGTAATTTTCCAAATTTGAGGGTACTTTGGTGTAATTACGAGAGATATAGGGTTATAAGGGTAAATTATGTAATTTTCCAAACCTGAGGGTACTTTGGTGTAATTACGAGAGATATAGGGTTATAAAGGTAAAATTATGTCAAAACCTTAGGGTTCTTTTGTGTAATTATGTGAGTTATATAATAAGAGGGTAAAATTATGTAATTTTTAAAACCTGAGGGTACTTTGGGGTAATTACGAGAGTGGTGGGCCTATAGGGAAAAATTATGTAGTTTTCAAAACCTGAGGGTACTTTGGGTAGTTATGAGAGTTATATGATTTTTAAAGTAAATTATGAGAGTCCTTAAGGTTTGAAAGGTAAAAGTATGTAAGTTCTAAAAATCGGATGTTACTGCTGGGATGATTATGAGAATTAATGAATGTTTATTTGAACATGCAGGAAACTGCGAATCAAGATCAACAAAACAGCATGGAAAGTATCCGCAGCCTGCAAGCAATACTTTTACATATCAAGTTATCGAACATGTTCAAACACCACTTCACTAGTACATGCATAACATACATTATCTTTCAATAGATCACCAAACACGAGCATGCACATTTTTAGCGCACTCCACATCCTAGTAGATCACACCGCGGTCACGATCTACCCTACCATCCCTTGTCAATAGGATGGGAACTGCATCAAAGAACACCCTGAGCATCCAGATACGGGAAAACTCGAGAAATGAGAAGCTGGAGAGAGAATAAGAGAATAAGAAGAAAAGAGCCTGCTTGTGGGACAAAACCTACTCTATTGAACTGTAGCATGACCAAACATATCTCAATCTTGGCATTTTTCGGTAGGGAACTTCAAGGTGGTTTTTCTTGACTTTTGTGCAAAAAAAACACACACTCGCACGATAATATCGAATGCTATATTCTAAGTCGTTTCTTCAAATCGCGAGAGCAAACAGCCTATAAAGAAATCTCTGATCTCTAGAAGACTGAAATCTAGCAAATGAGAATGAGAAAATATCAGATAAGACGGGAATAGAAAGAATTGAAAGAGTAGAAAAGAGAAAAATCCAGCATGAGTGCCCAGAGAGAGCGAGAGAAACAGAATTGTATAGAGTGGCAGGGAGAGCCACACCAAGAGTGACAGCTAGGCCAAACCGGCTCAGGGCTTCGTCTTGGGTGAGTAAGGCTCCTGATCATGCCAAAAACGGGAAAAGAAGCTCCTGGCCAAAAACAGAAAAAGCAGGAAAAGCTTCCCCGAATGAGGGAGAAATAAGGACATCGAAAAACAAAAAACGATGTGGGCCTACAAAAATGCCTCAAAGATGGCCAATGAATATCAAAGAGATCAGAGACTCCTTTAAAACATATTTCCTTCTCAGCTTGATAAAATCAGAAACGACTTAGAAACAAGTAAACGGTTGAATCATTGCTACGCACGAAGTACAAGAATTGAGAACTCCATCGTGAAAACTCCTCTTTCGGAATAAAATAACTTACAAAACAAGTTTTCAATTTTTCCCAGAGAAAGCAAAACTTTTAGAAATGGGTATTTAAACTCCCAAATGAGCTCTTTTTTCCTCAGAGAACTCTCTCTTAGCTTCTCATCAAATTGCTACTACAGAGAACCAAACTCACAAGTCCTTTCGACAGGCACAAGCCCTCTCCGGAGGCAATCCATTCACATAAGCCCTCTGCGGAGGCAATCCAATCACTAAGCCCTTTTTAGGCGAAAGTCCTTTCCGGAGGCAATTCATTCACATAAGCCCTTTCTACAGGCAAAACATCACTCACAAGTCCTTTCTACAGGCACAAGCCCTCTCCGGAGGCAATCCATTCACATAAGCCCTCTGCCGAGGCAAACCAATCACTAAGCCCTTTTTAGGCGAAAGTCCTTTCCGGAGGCATCCATTCACATAAGCCCTTTGTACAGGCAAAATATCACTCACAAGTCCTTTCTACAGGCACAAGCCCTCTCCGGAGGCAAACCATTCACATAAGCCCTCTGCGGAGGCAATCCAATCACTAAGCCCTTTTTAGGCGAAAGTCCTTTCCAAAGGCAATCCATTCACATAAGCCCTTTCTATAGGCAAAAACATCACTCACATGTCCTTTTTACAGGGACAAGCCCTCTCTAGAGGCAATACATTCACATAAGCCCTTTCTACAGGCAAAACATCACCCACTCACAAAGCCCTCCCCAGAGGCAGCTCTTGTTCTTTCTTTTTTACAGATCAAGTCCTCCCAAAGAGGCAAAGTGGAGCAATGGTAGTCCTCACACCTGAGGCGAGAAGATCAAAAAGCCCTCCCAGAGAGGCACAGTGTAGCAATGGTAGTCCTCCCACCTGAGGCGAAAAGATCAAAAGCCCTCCCATCTGAGGCAAGTGGAGCAATGGTAAAAGTAAATTATCTTCATGATTTAGGGAAACACCAACCTCAACAAAAAAGCCAATTGGTTGTAGAACCTAGTGATTCAGAAATTTTTGTACTTGTGAATTCAGAATCATATTTTTTCCATACCTTCCAAATTAAAAGTCCATCATTCGTTTTTTGGAAATCCCAAATCAAGAGTCCAGTTTTCTTTTTAGGACAGAATCAACGTACCGAATTTCATGATACCAAATAAATTGTGTTCTACACCATTGACTAGTTTAAAATTAGAACATTCATAGATAGATGAAAAGGTTAAAATAGACTCTTAATTTAAGATGAAAGGAGTATGAGTTGTGATTTCAAATCTATAGTTTTGTCCTTTTTTTCACACCTTTCTTATGCAAACTAAACTGAAACACAGAAAGTTCAACTACAACTCAACCACATTAAGATTTATTTGAGCAAAATGAAATAATATGAAACTACTATTTTTTTTGAATGCTATTTTCAAAAAGATCAAGACTTCCGATCACCCAAGAGTATTTAGCCTTGCAAGGTGGATCTTGTTGATTCACACATAATTCCACGCACCCCATTCTATTCAGGTCAAGCGTAAGCTAGTGATACTTTCAACAACTAGACTGTCATATTGCCATCAATCTAGGCTGCAGCACTCCACTGCTTTGCCTAGCAGCAGTGGCGGATGTATGCGTAGGGTAAGGGGAGCCATGGTCCCCCCAATATATATTTTTTAATATATATATATATAAATTAAGTCTATCAATCTATTATGGTCCCCCAAAATTAAAAAAACAAAAAAAGTAGAGAGAGCGAGTGAGGCAGAGAGCTTGAGAGAAGTTTGATTTGTTCTCTCAAGCTTTCTGTGCCTCTCGCTCTCTCTACTATTTTTTATTATTTTGTTTTTTGGGGGGGACCATAATAGATTGACAGACTTAATTATATATATATATATTAAAACAAAATAATATTGGGGGAACCATATTCCCCTTTATCCTACGCATACATCCGCCACTGTATATATATCGAGAGCTCTTTTTTTAAGGACCATCTTTTTTGAGGGGGTAAACGGATGAATTTTTTCATGAAACTTGGTGGAGATTATTTTTATAATGAGTAGATAATCACCACCAAATTTTATAAAAAAAAACAACCAGGAAGTGGGTTAACTAAAAAATTGATATATATGCGCATTTCTGGACGTTGAAATTTTAGATTTTTAGTTAACCCGCTTCTCATTTGATTTTTTTTTGATGAAATTTTGTGGAGATGATATACTAGTTATAGAAATCATTCTCACCAAGTTTCATGAAAAAATTCATTTGTTTACCCCTCGAAATTGACGGTCCTTAAGAGAAGGGGACTGTATATATATCTACCATATCTATGCATATCATACTATAAATTCTAACATAATCCTCGAACTAGACCCCCTTGTACAAAATTGGTTTGAACGGTAATAGAGAGGAGCCAAGTATCTCGATCTGATTCTCAACTAGTAAGATCCAAATCTATATGAATCCGAGTTTAGGTCTAGCTAGCTAGCTAGCTACCATATCCTTAATTTCCCTAATTTACCAGATATGAAGAAAGCAGCACTACTTCATTGTACATAATTTTGGAATTGAGTGTGCATCTTCGTAAGCAAATTCATTTCTCTGGAATTCTATTCCAAGAGGGAAAAGGAAACAAGAACAGTTAATACAACTTAAAAGAAATTTATTACAAAAAATTAATGAAGATATATGCGAATATATTACAAGAAGAAATTTTGGCCAACTAAGAAATTACGTAGAAACTGTGTTGAGTACTGGGAAACGGTTATGTAGTACCTTACCCAAGAAGAAAGAATGAAATATAAATAGAAAGCTTATATATGCCTCAGCGAATATCATTATATATTTGAAAAATATTTTAATTGCCGGACATTTTTACCACTTATTCTTACTAAGTCTATTACATGAATTATACTTCGGTTATATTTTGTGAAGGTACAACTTATATAATACATATAGGTAAGAATATAAGAAAATATTATCCGGTAAGTACAGCATTGCTCTTATATTTTAGAGTGAGTATTCCTATTTAAAAAAAATTAAAAATTGATTCCATATTTTCCTTTCCTTCTCTGGCCTATTCTTTTTTTTAGTTCAATTAATATATTCTTGTTGTAGTTTTTTCTAAAAAAAATTTTGTTATCATTGACGGAGATTCCAATTAAAAGCAATGTATTGCCACTTAAGATTACGTTGAGTGCGTGTCAGATAATAATTGATAAAGAATGGGTCAAATGTAAATAGTGCTAAAGTGTGTCTCGCTCAGCGAATTTTATACCGGACGAAAACATTTTATATGCACTTTATATTTGTGGTTATCGTGTATGTAATTTTCATATATATATAAATAACAGATTGTTATGATGGTATTTTCCTTTTTGTAATGAACAAAATATTTTTTGTATTGAATTATTCACCATGGATTTTTAACTTTCTAGCTCTCTCATGATACATATGTCTTTATATACGAGAAATTTCAAGTGTGGAACAGTTCGTACAGACTGGTCATTTTTATAACGGTTTTGCGTAAAAAAAAAAACACCTCAAAATATTTTTATGACTGAAAACCGTCGTAAAATTATCAGCCCGTAAGGATTGGTCCGTAGCAGAAACGGACCATATATATATATAGATATATCTTTACCAAAAGAAAAAGTGATTGTCAATTTTATGGTATTGGTCAGAGTAAAATTATATATATAAAGAAAAAAGGGTAATAAAGAACAAACATTTCAACAAGTGCTTCATTCCGAATGATTCAACCATGGTAATTAGCTTCTTCAAAAAAAATTCTTGCTTTAGTAAGGGACGCAATTTATTTTTTTATTACAGAAACAGGGAAAAGCTATATATGCATTTAGTTTACATAAAAATTTACTAATGAAGATCGAAAAGATAAAAAAGAACAAAGAAAACCTTGTCATCTTCACTGATTCCTGCCGCTAAATGTTGAAGATTGGATTTTTTCTTAAATGGATTTTTGTTACAATAAGGTACCATGGTTAAATCAACGAACTAGAAAGCAGGAGATTCTACAGATGTCTAATTCTTTTTTCATGGTGTTAGATGAGAGTTGAATTGGGCCACTTTTTATGAATTACCAAGTGAGTCAGCGTTGAAAAAGAAAGATGACCTCATTAATGTTTTAGACTTAATTTCTAAGACGTTGTCCTTTGATCTTGGTTGGAGTGTTTGATTGAATTGTATCTCAAAATCCAAGACACTCATTTGTAATGAACGGTCTAGATTTTTCAATTGTACTGTTCGCGGAAATTAAATTTGTCACTTTAGAGGACCCTACTCATTTCGTATTCAATCATCCAATACGAAATCAACGTTCTTGATCAAGGCCAATCAAGTGACTGAGAAAGGGAGGAGTAGTTATCTATGTAATTATGATTTTTGTTGGCCGTTGTTTTCGGTCAACCACTCTAAATGGATATCCCTTTCGTATTCATTCGACCCAAAGAACTCGCCAGGAACCTTCTTCTCCTATTCGCGAGAGTTTCACAAATATGCCCAGCATAAGGAAAAAGCATTACAATAATCATAACAGTAATCACGATCTTAGTAATGAAGTAAATTAAGAAAAAGAATTACTATATATTAATAATGTGAAATCAGTCTCAAATTAATGATATTGAAATGAAAGTGGTAGTTGCCGAGACATCTTTTTCCGCGTACAATAATAATTACAAAAGGCCATACTATTGAAAACAATGAAAAAAGGGCCCATGATAATAACTAAGCATTATAAATAAAAGGATATATTCGTAAAAAAGGACACCAGAAAAATTCAGTACTCCGTGAATCCAAAAACTACATTGGGCACTGGACCAGAAATAAAACTGTGGGCACGTGATGGAGAAACCTCAAGCACCGTTAAGACTTTGTTTGGTTCACGAAAAAGAAATTAATCTTCTTAATTTTTTTATGAAGGTAAAAAACTAAATTTTTTGTCAAATTTTATTTCTCGTATTTGATAAAGCATGAAAAGTATTTAGGTAAGAGTATTATTGTCTAAAATTTTTGTAATAAATGCTTGGAAATCACAAGGAAAAATCAATCTCATGTGTTCTGAGAGGAATGATTTTACCCTCTACTTTTCTCTCTCTCGAGAAAGTGTTTCCGGAATTTGTGCTTACCAAACAAAGAAAATGAACGACTTTCTTTTCCCGAGTATTAAAATCCGTGAACCAAACGAGGCCTAACAATAATACTCCCTCTGTCCCATAAAAATAATCTACTATTCTTTTTTGTCTATCCCAAATTATAATCCACTTGCCTTTTAAATAATGCACAAAATTTTTATTTTCCTACTGTACCTTTCTTTAATTATATTGTTATCAACTTTGATGGTGTCAAAATCTAGAAATAGATAATTAACCAATCAATAAGCGAATATCGGTGAATAAAAAATAAATGCGGCGCAATAATGAACACATGACATTTTTTTTTAAGGTAGGTTCCCCCGGTAGCGCTTATGCTATTCCGGCAGTACGTCATCCTTTCGTGTGTGCTTGCTTTGTATTAGCTCTTAAGGCAATGAATTTGGATGATAATACAAGCCACCAACTTCTCTCTCTCTATAATTTCCTTAATTCTATTTATAAGTATAGAATTAGGATTACAAATATTTCAACAGAATAAATAATAAACTGTGTAGGAGAGAGTGTATAAGGGTTGTTGGTATTTTTTGGAGTATGAAAATAGAGAGTATAAGACGCTTCTATTTCTTCCCGAATTGGCTTGTATTTATATTGCCAATGGCTTTATATCTCTTGGAAGAGATAGATGGATCTTAAGAGAGAAAGAAGAGATGTTTTTGTTGTGTGTTGAATGAATGAATGGTGGGGGGTATTTATAGGTAAATGGAGAATGGCAAAAATGTAAATTTGATAAAAATAAAGGGCAAAATGGTCATTTTTGGTGGTGGTAGGTAGGGTAGGTGAGATGTGGTAGGTGTGGTAGGTGAGGAGGTAAAAATGAGATTTTACCGGGGGTAAAAATGAGATTTTACCGGGGGTAAAATTGGAATTTTACCGGAGACGCCTTTCACCAGGCTGCCTTGGACGCCTATCACCACGTTGTCTCGGATGGTCTTTTATCTCAATCTTCGCACGATGGTTTTATTGCGGAGTTTGCCGAACCAACAAGCCCTGACTGGACAGCTTTAGGGGATATAGGACATGATTTTTCTGATTCTTCTTCTTCTTCTGATTTTAGTACCCTTATGAATTTTGGTGCTGATGATCTTCAGATTCTTCGACCTTTTCTGAGTGACTAGATAATGTGCACCTCTAGTGAGGGCTTTGTGCAAACGTTCCGGAGATGTTCCACTTGTGATTGTTTAAAGCATGGCCCCTATATGGTGATAGCAATTTTTTCGAAATCCTTGGTTTCTTAAAAGAAAAATTTGTTCTTTTTGGCTAAGTCTTTAGTGGAGTCATACTCCCTTCTGACTTAGGCAAATTCTGACAATTTTCTCATTTAAGTCATTGGTTTCTTAAAAGAAAAATTTGTTCTTTTTGGCTAAGTCTTGAGTAGAGTCATGCTCCATTCTAACTTAGGCAAATTCTGATAATTTTCTTATTTAAGTCCTTGATTTCTTAAAAGAAAAATTTGTTCTTTTTGGCTAAGTTCTGTGTAAGACCCGTAAATTTCTAGATTTTACTTTTATATATAATACATGGGTATTATGGTAATGTTTCATTAAGTGTCTATATAATTATAATTACGATTTATTTATTTATTTATTACATTCTTGAGTTAGATGGGCTCTATATAATATTATTTTTGTAGCCTACTATAATAAAGTAGTGAATCTTATATTTTAGTTTAATTGGTTTTTCTAATCCAACATGTATTAGGAAAGTGGGCCAGGTCTATTATATAATTAGTATTTATAAGCCCTAATCTTATAATATTTAAATTAAAGCCTTAAACCCATTACCTATTTAATAATAATATATTTAGTTATATTGGGAGAAGGAGAAGAAAAAAGAAAAACCACGTACGTAGAAGAAGAACGGAAGAGGCGACTTAAGGCGTAGAAGGAGACACCATTGCGAACGATTATTTTTCATCCTTAGTTTCAAGATATCTTTCTCCATTTATCGATAATTTAAGGTGAGTGATTTGCACCCTCTTCTAATGGTTTCTATTCATCCATGTTTTGATTTTCTTTTGACCTAATTTGTTTGTGAATGAGGGTTGTTGTGTTTTTGCTCAATTGTTTGTAAGTTTCTTGATAAAGAAATTTTAGTCATATGCGCTTACTAAACATCTGAGAACAATACATAGATTGATATTATGAGTTAGAAGTATTTTGTCTTTGGAATTGAATTAGTAGGGTTTTTAATTTGGGAGTTATAAATTTTACAAAATAAGTGTATTAAGATACCTAGTGTTAATCAGATTGTTGTCTTACATGTGTATATACGAATTCGTTTAGGATATTCATCTTTCGTGTAAAACTATGGAAAAATTAGAGAAGTTAATATCATCTGTTAGGAGTATCTGGGCTTTGGAATTGATTGAATATGATCTTTATGTTAAGAGATATTGAATTTACAAAAACAGTGCACTACAGAATCTGATGCTAGACAGATTGTATATCTGTCACTAAAACATTTATAACTCATAAAGTATAAATGATTTTTAGTTGAATCCAATTGGATATGACTCCAGTCACACTATTCTATATTTTATAATTTTTATGGAATTTTTGGATTGTTGAGTAATTCCCATAATTTATTTGAAGTTGGTGGCTGTGTCAATTATAAGTCCTGTTTCTGTTCTTGCTTTGTTTTTGTGCAATTTAACTTATGATATTGGTGTAATTTGATTAGGACTCTTAAAAATTGACTAGAATCCTAGGAAAATTCCTTAATTACGCCACTGCTCCCTTGTACGATGGATTTGAGACATTATAAAAGAATTGGGTGAGAAAGTCCCGAATGTTTTTTTTTGTTTTGACTTAATAAAACGTTGGTGTATCCAATGAAAATTTCTTATGGATTTTTACATACTCATGTGGAGTTGAGATGTTTGTACCCACATTCTATTGTTGGTTAGATGAGTGGATAGCTGCATTGTTCTCGCAGAAGGGCGAGTCTTTAGCGCGTGAACGTATAGTTAGCCTTCTGAAGAAGGTCGAAACTTTAGACGATATGCCCGTACGAGTTCCGGTTCGGAGTGGTCACTATCTATACGGGGAGACACAGGGCTGGATGATCTGTGTATACCATGGGAGAGTATGGCGAGGTGGTATGTAATTAAGGTGCACACACTAACTAAAGAGTCTAGTGGATTAGGAATGTATGGATGTTTTCTTTGTTTAATTTGTATAAGATTATTGGATCTCTAAATGACAATTCTAGCACATGAATCTAGAAAGAAATTTGATTCTACTAACTTTTCATGTTTTGATTTTTCTCTGATTCCTTGTGGTTTAGAAGTTATGGCATATTCTTGTTTGTGAAAAATGTCTGCATTGAATTACAGGGTTGAAGTATTAAATGGTTAATATTTGCGATCTTTCGCGACTATTTGTAGAAATCATCATTCTGGAAATTTTTCGTGTTTTAAGTTTTCCCAAATTCCGCACGGTTTGGGTAGAAACAAACATTTTTACTGCAGCAGTTTATTTTATGATGTAAAAACTATCTTTGATACTAACTTCTTACGTGCAAGAAGGTAGGCCTTTCTAGCATTTGTGCAGGGTTGGCCTACCTTAGCGTTCTTATAACTATTAATTTAAAGTTCCGTGAATGAATGTGACAAGAAACTAACCGCCACATTTTTATCGGGAAACTACGATTTTGTCTCGATAAATATGTGGAACTACATGTCTTGTCTCATTATTATTTCAGTTAAAAATTTGTATTTATAATAATTGCATCATGGACATAGTTGGGTGAACAAATCAACTCATACCAGTATTTTCAAGTTGTCTTTGTGTTTCTTGGGTACGTTCTCTTTATGAACGTAGCTAAGGGGTTTGCAGGAATTTATGTGCTTCCTGATCATGCTAAGACATGTGCTTGAAGTATACTTATTTTGCACATTTCTTTTGGTTTGATGTACTTACAAAATAGGGTCGATTTAGATATACTCTGGCCAAATAGTTTTTGTAAAGCAAATGTAATTGCACTTTTGTATATATAAGGTTGGACATTTTAATTTTATTTATTCTGCAAAAATATTTATTTAAAAATAAAAGTTTTTGTTTATTAAGTTTATATTTTGATTTTGGAGCATTAGTTTAAAAGTAAATATAGTTTTAAAATTTTCACACCCGGTAGTTGGATGGTCGAGTAAGTGTGGATTAATGAGTACTCAAGGTCCAAAAATCGGGGTGTGACAGTTTGGTATCAGAGGGTAGGTTCCGATTTTCTTCGGTTTGGTTATGTGTTCTTTGCTTGTTTCTGTTGTGTTTGTATAGTTATTATTATTTCCCTTTTGCTTTTGTGAATCTTTATTATGTTTGTTTGTTGTGTGTTTGTAATTTTGTGTTTATATAGCTATTTCCTAATGGTTTATGGAAGATCATGTCGGTTTGAATTAATTTAGACGAACTTTGTTGTTAACCTATATTGATCTATTTTAAAAATTCTTTTGTGAAATAATTGATATTTTATATATGCTTACTACTTATTTGGCATTAAAAACTATTTTGAGAAAACTTTGGTAGAAATTTTGAATTATACATAGACTTATTACTTTTGTTTCAATTGCTAGAACTTATGTAAAATCAATTTCTTTAAAAATGTGAGATGTTGTGTTGTTCTACCTAATTAGATTTTACTCTAAAACCGTTATTTATATGTATATATATATATAAATGATTGTGTTACTTGTTAATATGTTGTTAGTTTATTATGTGATGATATAGAACCATTGTTGAGTTAATTAAATTTCTAAAATATTTTGTGCTTGGATTGTAATGTGTTCTTTTAAACATGCTTCTTGCTTTTCATATCTTATTAGAAATTATTATAGAGTGTCCATTGATTTCTGTCTAGAATTTGTCTTAGAGTAAATTCAAAATTTTAAATGATATAAACACTTTTATTATTTCTTAGCTTGTTAACCATCAACAGCATATGTGATGATAAAGATGCATTCTTTTGTAATTTAATTGAAAGTGAAGAGTTATGATTTGCGTACATTATAACTTGTTCTTTTATTTATTTCTTTTTTTGTGATCCTCATGAGTGATCTAGTTAATTATTGTTTATAAAAAAGAGTAGAATAGAGCTTATATTATTCCGCCATTTTTGGTTAATTAGTGATTCACAATAGATTGATATTAAGTAAAAAGTCTTCATGTTTCTCGTTTAACACATATGTTTCTTGATACACATATATTCCGTATTTATTTATCTCATTCTATTTTATATATAAGTGATAGTATTATTAAAAATTTTGATTATGAAGAAGCATGCTCAATTTTAAGACTTCTGTAGATTTCCTAAATCCTCACCTAATATGTCTTTTACAATGAACACGTATGTTTACATGGGTGTCTAATTGATTGTGATCCAAAGTTTTTCAACGCTTGTTATAAATTTTTAAAAATAAACCTAAATAAGTTGTAACCAGTTTTAGTTATATTAATATACTATGTTGGGTACTTTTAGTTAACAAAACTACCATTACTGATAGCCAAAGTTTATTGAATTCCAATTTATTTTTTTCTTGTATTGATTTATTTATTGTGAAAATCATGTAGTGATAAAAGTTTTTATATTTTGATATTCAATGAAAATAGTAATGTATTAATTCTTTATGTAATCATCCTTATATTCGTCCGTTAATAATTTTTTATTAATTTATTGGTGTATTGATAGCATTTTTAAGCTAAACTATTATAATTTTTCTTAACATTCCTAATAGGTATATTATTGCAAAATGTATTGTTATTGAGTGTGCTAACCTACGCATATTTTGTTCTAAAATTTTGAAAGCTGTATAAGAATGTCCAGAATATGTGTTTGTATTGGCATAATGATTTAATTGTTAGAGATATTTTAAGTTGATTTTTGAGTTAAAGAACTAAAAAAAAGATATATATATATATATATTGCTGTCATATTATATTAAAAAAATTATGTTTTATTTAGAGTTTCATTGTGGTATTCAAATGCTAATACGTGTATATATGTTATCTTCGTACCTATGTGAAAATGTGTATATATAAAGGATTTGTATGCCATTCTTTAAACTTGTAATTGATTTTTTTTTGTTTCTACTAAAGTTTAGTTGCAATAATCAATTAACATGCTATGATGTATCACAATTGAACATATATTTTGTGTCAAAAATAATTTCTTTATTTTAGCTAAAATATTAATGAAAGGTGTATGAGGCATACTTTATATTTATCCATGCTTTATTTGTCTCTTTAAATATGGATTGGCTACTTAAATGTAAACTTTGACTTTAGTCATAGATTTATGGGTCATTTTTTTAAATTAACAAGGATTTGAAAAAAAATAAAATAAAGGGAGGTGTTTGACAAGTCTCTATTCATTAGTGTATTCTTTGATTATGTAGAATGGACTGCATTTTTTTTTCTAATATGTAAGTTGCTAATAAACTTCTTGTATATAAACTAGTGTTATGGATTGATCGTATATATTATGTATGTTATATACCTTCATTGCTATTGTTTATTTGTCTCTTAAATTTTTAGTTGTCTATATTGAATAGGCTAAATTTTGATAAGAATTTTTTTTTCTTTCTAAAAGTGCATGTAATACTTGTATAGTTTATATATAATTGGAGTTTTCATTATTAGCTCAAAGTAAGTGCTAAGAAGAAGCGACATGCCAGAGGATTAATAAGGTGTTAGTATTTTAAAGTATATGGTATTAACCCCATGAAAAGTTTGATCTAAATTTGTAAGAACTACTTAATTAGTTGATAATTGACTAATAGTTTTAGTAGTATGTGACGACAATTATAAATTAAGAACTTGATTTATGCATTTCATATATTTGTTTATAAAATGTTTTATATATTCCTTTTAAGCGTGAGTATTGATTTACAAATAAATTGATTTTCATGCAAGTACATGTGTTTATATATATGTATTATTTCTATACATATATAAATGTGTTAAGTTGTGTAACATATACTGGTTCATATGTCTATATACTTTTGTTTTCGTTAATGTATAAATCATTTAATTTGTGTATTATACACTACTTTATTTGCTTATATATATATATATATATATATGTATCTATATATATAATTGTTTTCTTACATATGTAAAACTTTTGAGTTGTGTATCATACACCACTTTATAAGTTAATGTAATTAGTTCATATTATACACATTTCAAATAAGTTGTTATTATTATCTAAATTTTGTTCTATTTATTTCTAATGTAGTAAAAGATTATGTATCAATTGTTAAATTTTTATCTTGTTGCTAAATTTGTGATATTATGATCTAAATTTGTTATGATGAGATGTACCATGAGTTTTTGAAATGTGTCAATTTAATGACCGCAATTTTTAAGTTATATTTTCCTGCTTACCGAATATCGGGATGAGGTTCCTTTGAGTTGTGTATGATGTAATGACCTCATTTATTTTTAAACTGCTTCTGCTATTTCACTCCGAATCTCGAGACGCGATTCCTTTGAGTTGTGTATAATGTGATGACATCAATTTTAAACTAGCTTTTAACTAATATTTTTTATTTATTTTATAACCATAATTTATTATGATTTTATTTGTCTCATAATTTAATATTCATTATTAACAATTAATATCACATTTGTATGAAAAATTATAATTGATTGTGTGGTAAGATCAATGAATTAATTGATTTAGTTATTATTAAAAAAAATATATGAATTATGATTATGTTATGTTTTGGTGTAATGAAGTGTTATCTTATAGTTATGATGATAATATAATTTCGATAATTGATTTATTTATATGTACAGTATATCTATATTTTGATGAATTTTGGTAATGTGTAAGTAACGTTATTGTTCAGTTATGTGTATTAGGATGTACATGTAATTATAGATAATAATTGATTAATTTTTTTCAAAAATTGTATAAGTGATATCGCTAATTGGATAAATACTCCCAAAAATTATACGCATGATTTCTATAATTTGCGATTTCTATTTGTTTGTAATACTTGAGTAAAGATCAAATATCTAATATATGTAGTAGTATACGCGATTTTATAGGTAATGTTTGATTAAGTATCCCTCTATCTAAAATCATAAAGACCTAACTTATAATCTTAATATACTATTTGAGTAAGTGCTAATTTGGTTACATACTCATGTCAGATTCTTCTTATTTTATAGTTTCTTAATATATATGTGAACAATATGTTAGATTTTCCTTATATATTATTAATGAACCAAAATCATTATACTTGTTATCTACATTCCCAATTATTTGAATAAGATTTGACGATGAAAAACAGTACGTTTAATTTGGGATTATTTGTGTAATATTTGATGATGGAATACCGTACATCTATGATATGGGCTATCTGAGTTACATGAATTATTATCTTTGATGATTGTTATCTTTATTACTTGAGTAAGAGTACATTAGTTTGGTTACATACAAAATTAATAATTTAAAAGTTGGAATACAATATGTTTGATTCGTTTATTTAGTTTTCAAACATTGGTTTTGACATATGTGCCCAGTGTATTCAAGTATAAGAGAATTGAGAAGGGTTAAGAAATCTATTTATATGGTTGAAGATTTATGTATTTGATTATGTGTACAACTATGTGCCGTACACTTGGATGCCTACGATTGTTGTTCCTTAGCAAAGTACTTGTAGAGAATGTCATTATGTTATAATTGTATGATTTGGAAGAGAAAATGAGAAAGACGCACCTTGAACTTTTCTTACATCATTTGTCTTAGCCTAAATCTCGGAACGAGATTTCTTTAAGGAGTGTATAACTGTAAAACCCGTAAATTTCTAGTTTTTACTTTTATATATAATACATGGGTATTATGGTAATGTTTCATTAAGTGTCTATATAATTATAATTACGATTTATTTATTTATTTTCTACATTCTTGAATTAGATGGGTTCTATATAATATTGTTTTTGTAGTCTACTATAATAAATTAGTGAGTCTTATATTTTAGTTTAATTGATTTTCCTAATCCAATATTAGGAAAGTGGGCAAGGTCTATTATATAATTAGTATTTATAAGCCCTAATCTTATAAGATTTAAATTAAAGCCTTAAACCCATTACCTATTTAATAATAATATATTTAGTTATATTGGGAGAAGGAGAAGAGAAAAGAAAAACCACGTACGTAGAAGAAGAACGGAAGAGGCGACTTAAGGCGTAGAAGAAGACACCATTGCGAACGATTATTTTTCATCCTTAGTTTCAAGATATCTTTCTCCATTTATCGATAATTTAAGGTGAGTGATTTGCACCCTCTTCTAATGGTTTCTATTCATCCATGTTTTGATTTTCTTTTGACCTAATTTGTTTGTGAATGAGGGTTGTTGTGTTTTTGCTCAATTGTTTGTAAGTTTCTTGATAAAGAAATTTTAGTCATATGCGCTTACTAAACATCTGAGAAAAATACATAGATTGATATTATGAGTTAGAAGTATTTTGTCTTTGGAATTGAATTAGTAGGGTTTTTAATTTGGGAGTTATAAATTTTACAAAATAAGTGTATTAAGATACCTAGTGTTAATCAGATTGTTGTCTTACATGTATATATACGAATTCGTTTAGGATATTCATCTTTCGTGTAAAACTATGGAAAAATTAGAGAAGTTAATATCATCTGTTAGGAGTATCTGGGCTTTGGAATTGATTGAATATGATCTTTATGTTGAGAGATATTGAATTTACAAAAACAGTGCACTACAGAATCTGATGCTAGACAGATTGTATATCTGTCACTAAAACATTTATAACTCATAAAGTATAAATGATTTTTAGTTGAATCCAATTGGATATGACTCCAGTCACATTATTCTATATTTTATAATTTTTATGGAATTTTTGGATTGTTGAGTAATTCCCATAATTTATTTGAAGTTGGTGGCTGTGTCAATTATAAGTCCTGTTTCTGTTCTTGCTTTGTTTGTGTGCAATTTAACTTATGATTTTGGTGTAATTTGATTAAGACTCTTAAAAATTGACTAGAATCCTAGGAAAATTCCTTAATTACGCCACTGTTCCCTTGTACAATGGATTTGAGACATTATAAAAGAATTGGGTGAGAAAGTCCCGAATGTTTTTTTTTGTTTTGACTTAATAAAACGTTGGTGTATCCAATGAAATTTTCTTATGGATTTGAGATATTGTATCATCGTTTTGAATCCCGAGAAGGCCAAATTTGAAAAAAGTTGTAACTGAAAAGTTGTAACTCTTGAAATTTTCTTCAAAATGGACTCCATAATCGAATAATTTAGAATTTTGAGCAGGAAGTTATGCACGCAATAATATTGAGTTGCCGTAGGCCTATAGAATTTTTGCCTTTTTCGTTCCATAAACTTTGTATCTCATTTTTGAATCCCGAGATAGCCGAATTTGAAAACGGCTTGAACTAAAAAGTTATAGCTCTTGAAATTTTATCAAAAATAGACTCCAGAATCGCATAATTTAGAATCTTGAGTAAGAAGTTAAGCGCCCGAAAATATTGAGCTATGTTGACCCCCGGGATTTGGAGTTTTTGTATCGAAAATTCACTTGTATTTTCTAAAAAACGAGATCTTTAGAGCGTTTATAATAATAATAATAATAATAATAATAATAATATTAATAATAATAATAACAATAATAATAATAATAAGAATAATAATAAACATGTAAGTTTTGTACATCTGATATAAACAAGTGTATTATTTTATAGAAAAATATGTATATATAGTAATAATGAAAAAGTAGGATAACAGGATTGAAGATGGTATAATAATATATAAAGAATGTATAAACAAAAATGTGTAATATATTTAATACAGTTCATGAAGCAGACACAAAATATAATGATTTATATAAAATCCTTCAAAAAAATTCTCTAAAGTGTTCTACGAACTAACCACGTGACGAAACCCGTTATACTTATATGTGTATATATGAGATATATATTAAAGTTCATGGGATATATATATTAAAGTTCGTGATGAAATCCGTTATACTTAAAGTTTTTTTTTATAAAAATATTTAATAAATTAATACTATTTGTGATAAGTGACTTTTTGGTTTAATAATTTATTTTTAAACTATATGAAATATAAAATGAAATTTATATCTATCATAACTGTTTAGAACATGTTTGATTAAAAAAAAAAGAAATAATTAATAAAAAATTGTATATGCCATATATTTAATATATATGTATGGCTATAATATCATGAGATTCTAGGAAATTGCCTATATAGTTGGCTAGCTCTGTGCAAAGGTGGGGATGCGTGGGTTGGGGGGGGGGGGGGGTAAGGAATGTGGTCCATATATTTTGTTTTTCAGGTGCATGTATCATCCTTTTCAAATAAGAAAATGTTAAAAGAAGTCTGTAATCGTTTGGTACGTGGTAAGATATAATCCTGTCAAGCAACTTAAAGGTGGTTGGTTTAAAACTTGTTGACAATTTGTAAACTCACCCGGTCACTTTTATATTTGTAATTAACGGTTGGTTCTATTTTTATTTCATTTATTCAATTTTTTTTCACTGATTTTCTTCTCTTCATTAATTTTCTTACTTTTTATTAATGAAAATATACAAGAATTAAGATTCGAAATTTCAAATCAATTACAAACTTTTAGTGTACATTTTATTTTATTCTCAATATGTATTTTACAAATTATTGTGTGCAATTCTAAGTCTATTGTAATGGGGGGGAAAATATGAATAATCCTTTTCGTGTTAAATTATTTTTTTTAACGGGTAAAAATTAAATTGCAACCAAGGGTTGTGAAACTTTTTACATTAGATAGTTTGTCCATCAAATTATTTCGATAATTATTACTGTGGTTCTGTGTTATTAGAAATTATGTCGTAATATTAATTTCTAGTAATATGAGCATTTACTTATCATAATATGGTTCGGCTACAAAAATTATGAATTATTTTGCCATTAAATAAATTTTGTGAATATTTTAATTACCGAATAAGTTTTTTGTAACTAAATATTCCCCTTTTGGAGTCATACATGTTTCAATAAACTCATCCCACTAAAGTGGCGAGTTGAAAGTCATTTATAAAATTTAGTAGAGTGAGAAGAAAGTTCTCTCAAATTGAGGTGAGAAGCATAATTTAGTTGGTGCATTTAAAATTACCCTTAATTAACTGTGCATATGGGTTTAATTGATGCCGAGGTAACTTTTGTCTATATATATATTAAGCACTTAACTCGGAATTTTTAGATAAATAAAAACTCACTTTTTAAATAAATAAAATAAATGCTAGAAAAAATAAATTATTTTTAATTCTATTTTTGTTTTGTTACAAACCTAAATTTTAGTTTTATAAAGAAAAAAAACCTTAAATGATATTTTGGGAGTTTAGATTTTGCTAAATGACAGATAGAAAAACTATTATAAAGTAGGAACAAATAAATAAACTCAAAAGGTGATATAAAAGGTACAATGATTTGTATATGGTACACCATATTTAATATTTTACAAAAAATATAATTTTAATTTTTTATTTATTTTTAAAGCCTTTTTAAAATACAAAAAAAAATTATTTTTTTACTTGAATAAAAATTTTAAAATGGGTGAATCAAACACGATTTTTTTTAAAAAAAAATAATCTAAAATATTTTTTAGAAGTTGAACGAAACAAAAATAAGAAGAGATTCCTAATTATTTTTTTACCTCCCTCCAATTTGTTGTTTGTTATTAATATATTTTTCTCTTTTGTCTCATAAAAGGAGTGGCGTAGGTACAATTTCAAACTATAATAATAATGATTGGTGACAATCATAGCATAATATATATATATATATATATATTTAAGTAGTGAACCTAATATTTAAATTAACATTATATTATTTATTTAAGTGTCTATAATATTGAATTTGTGTCATGACACATATATATTTTATTAATGTCAAAATTTATTTAATTATCTTATACATTAAATATTATTTTATTTGTATAATAGCAATGATTGGTGACAATCAAGGCGTAAGATATAGAACATTAAAATAAATTAAAAAATTTATAATAAATATGTGGATGACCCAAAGAGATATTATAATTTGACTTATTGGGTATAAATTAATTACATGAATTGTTTAAAAATAATTACTTAGATGTATGCATAAAATGAGATAGGAAATAATATATATATGTTTTATAACACATTAGAGGGGAGGTATATATCAAAAAAATATTGAAATTAGTGCATGTCTGACACAACATGCACTAATTTCTTCAACCCTTCATCCGTACACACGCACATGCAAGATAGAGAGAGAGAAAAGATAAAGAAACTTTTTTTGAAACAGAAAGATAAAGAAAATATTTCTGAACAAACTTTTCGAAAAAAGTTTATGGTGTCTTGGAGCTCCAACAAAATGGTGAGAATGTTTTCATCCTCAAACTTTTCGAAAGTATTTGAGAATGTTACATCAATTATTATACAAGAACTTCATCTAAAAAGACTAATATATATATATATATAAAACAAAAGCACCCCAAATACTATGCTAAAAGTTGTGTAACTTTGAAGATTAAAGAAATATGAAAAAGTATGAAGTTATTCTTGAAATTTTAGTTTTTTGAAGATGTTACTGTTTTAAATCCAAAACTAATTTTTCTAGATAGAGCATAAAATTACCTTTTCGTGCATGCTAAGATCATCAAATCTGCGTAAGAAATGAAGAAGATATGAATTTCTAAAGTTCAACACTAAAACGTAGTATTTTAAGATAAAAATTCGAACCTTATGTTGAAAAAAAAAATATTTAATAAGGCCTTATTTTATTTTGTATATATTTTTTATGTTGTATTAATTATACATGCATGGGACTCTCATATGATTTATTTGGAGTTAAAATAGTTGATTTTCTATTTTTCATGTTATCTTTAATTTTGTGCCCAAAAATTTGTTAAACCTAACCTGCTGTGCTAAAATATTCACTAAGGTATAACCTAGAAAATAAATAATGAAAATTAGATATTCCACTTGAAGATTAAAATAGATTCACTAAGGTAAAACATGTGCAAATTTTACTAATGAAGGACTCTTATATATTGTTGTGTGTGGATTTTTAAAGTTAAAGAATGCAATATGTCTTTTGTTTGGACAGTACATGACTTATTATTTTAAGAATTTATTTGAGGTACCAAGACTTAACCAAAAAATATGAAATTAACAGGGGCAAATTATAAGATGTTTTTAGCCTACTATGTGAATTTAGGAAACTAAAAGTATTTCTCCTAATCATGATAATTTTTTGAAAAATATTGTGCTTAACAGTTATTAAGACTTCATGAATTATGATGAATGATGTACTAAGAAATATATATTCTATCATTTTACATTGTAATTTGGAAAGCATATATTATTATTGTTGTTTTATTTTTAGTATTTCTCAAGTGCTTGGAAACAAGGGAGAAAACTAACTTTTGAATTGAACAATTAGAGTTCTAATGGAGGAGTTATGATGAAAAGAAAATTTGAAAAAATGGGAAAGAGTAGTAGAACTCTACATTTAAGAAAGAAAAAAATAGAAATGAGATAATTAATCAAAGAGGACGTTTACTGCTTATATGATCAATGCAGCATGTGGCCACACCTCAAACTAGGGATCCCTTCTTGGTAGTATTATATTTTATTTGTGCAGTGCTAATTACACACGTTCAGTGTATATAGGCTGAGGCATTGTTTGTTATCAAAAAATATATTGAATTAATGTAATAAACGTATCAAGTAAATGTTAAAGTATTAGAGAATGTTTTAGTATATATAATTAGCGCTGGCCGTTTAATTTTTGAAGCAGACTTAAAGAAGCCCAGACAAGGCCTAGCCTTTTATCCAAAGAGGAGCACTAGATGGGCCCAAGCCCACTGGGCAAATTCCCTAACTCCATGAGAAGGGTACAATTAATTCTACATAGAATGTAGTCTACGTTCAAAAAAATAAAATTCTATTTAGAGGAGACGGCCACTGGCGGCAATTAGAGAGCTGTACCGAGGGCACTTTCTCTTAATATTTTTTTTTTCACGCATCAACAATTTATTTTATGCATTGAAGTAAATTTATTTGTTTTTGTAAGAAATTAAAAAATAAGTTAATATATATAATGAGATATTTTCTCATTTTGTTATTTTTTTCATAGAGAAAATTTCTTTTGATATATTGTAGAACTAAAGAGAAAAGAAATCACTTTTTAACTAAATAAAATAAAATAAATGGTAGAGAAAATAAATTATTTTTAATTCTAATTTTTTTTACAACCCTGGATTTTAGTTTTACAAAAAAAAAATTAAGCTATTGAACATATTTTAATAATAAAAACTAATTTAGAAGAATATTTTTGTACTAGTAAATATTTATTTATTTTTGAAAATTAAGAAATTAAATAATCATAGTTTTTCACGAGACATAAAAACTATTATAAAGTAGGAACACATAAATAAATTCAAAAGGTGATGTAAATTAGATAATTTAACAAAAGAAGAAAAATAATGAAGTGCAGTGTATTGAAGTGAGAAAAAAGAAATTGGGCCTTTTTATTTCATTAATTTTTACATTTTTTTTCCCAAAACAAGTGGGCTTTTTGACGGTCAAAGGCTTTCCTCCGTTAAATTTTACTTTTGGGTGGGCTGATCTATCACTCTTAAAATGCTTCCATAGATTGGCTTGGGCTGTATTGGTGTGAAGGCCATTATCCTTTGTGTTTTAATATCTATTGGGTTTAAACAAATTTTGTCCTGGCCTGGAGTGCTCTGGGTCTAGGTCCAGGTCCGCCCTAATTTAAATATTTACGTTCTCAATTTAACCCAACTTAAAACAAAACTTAAATTATGTTATTTTATTATCTTTTTAATTTAAACTATTAGTTTCCTTCAGTCATCTGTTTATTTCGATCATTTCTTTTAGGAAAAAAACTACCGCCAATTTATTTTCATCTATGTGCCTCTCCTCTTTTCCATGCATGGAATTCTATTTCTTCTTCACTTTTATGTAGATAAGCATATCTTTTCCATGTGACAAAAGGGAAAAAAAGATCTCGATGGTCAAGTTCTAAAATAAAAAAAAAATCTCCAATGAGAATGTCAAATAAAAAAATTCTTAGATTTTTTAATAATTTTATATGCAAAATGGAGATTGATCGGTAGGCCTTGATTTATACATTTTAGTGATGTAGTTTTTATAAAGAAATAATTTATAAAATAAAAGTTAAATATTTAAAAGCTTGGAAAAGGCACTCACTCATATTCAAGAGTGGTCTTGAATTTGAATATCATCTAAGATGGAGGGATTTTCGTTATTATTATAGTAAATGAAAGATATTTAGACCTTCTCTTTATATATATATAAGTAGGTGGACAAACGTTAGGGGAGTTGAATCAATATTAATAATTTTAATTATTATTTAATTATTAATAGTATTATTTATCTAACATAAATAAATTATATAGTATATGTTTGTGTGAATGATTTGATAAAAGCAATTAGATCAAAGAAAGCATGGACGTGCTAAAGAGTTATTTAAAGTAATGTGAAATTATTTAGAGTGACGTGGCATTCTTGTTGACTAAAAGAATAAGATTCAGAGAGTTTTAAAGTTTCCAACTCACCGCACTCAAGAGTTTCAAACAAATTCAAGTAAAGAATACGTGCGTGAGTTATTAGGAATTTATTGTTAAAGTTTACTGATATTTGATCATAACAATTTATTTTAGTCAAAATAATTTTTGGAAATTACTAAATGCCAGCTTATTTAATTTATACACATTAGTTTTATTTGAAAATTATTTTATCAATTGTTTTTCAAAAACACAACTCCTTTTTTTTTATCCATCATGTCATATTACCCACCCTTAATATAAGCTTAATATATAGTTATTCTTACAAGTTGTTGTGGCATTAATGAGACAAGAAGGGTTGGTGGCTTGGTATGTGAAAAAGTATGTGAAAAAATAGTTGTTACAGTCCTCAACATCCAACTGTTATTCCAAACAGTCAATTGTTGGGCCTTGAAAGTATATATTTACATGTTTTCATTGTTATACACTTTCAAATAGCCATATTTTATTCATAGCAGTTATAATCATATTTTGGGCTATTTATACAATTGTAATCATATTTTGGGCTATTTATACAATTGAAAACCATTTTGGAATTGCGTGCACTCGTAAGATATATTTACCCTACTTGCCCTATCCATTATGGATTCTCATATAAAATGCATTGATTAATGCATGGAATATACTTAAAAAAAATAACAAATATAGTTTTTGATACGTAATTTAGTATATGACAGTAACCCTACTTAACCAGTTTTCGAATTCAACTTGTGATGCTTTAACTGTAGCTTACGCTTTACAGTGCTTCGAACTAGCTGCAAGCCAGGTGGAATTCTGCAATCACTATGTGTTACACCTAAAAATGATGGAAGAAATGTTGAAGCTTAGAAATAAGCTACTTAACTTAGTGTTCAACCAAAGCCCCAACTTGCAACACGAGTTCTCCTGGACATATGGGACCCTGGAGGACGTAGAATGTGAATTGAGGGTCTCCTTTGATAAGCCTCCATTGTTATTGAATGAAGAGGAACTCTTGGGCCAAGTTATCTATGATGGCTGGGCTGATAGGGTTGTTAAATGCATCAAAGGACATTCAGCATTATCAGAGGTGGATAGAAAAATTAATGAAGTTCGCTATCAAGCTTCGTGGTTGGAGAAACGGTATTCCTTCATCGTTGGTCCTCTGTTTCCAAATTCTCCCCTTAATTTTTGGTTTACAATGAACTGTTACATTAAAAAAGACCGTACATTCATGGAGAAACAAGCGTGATACCAGATTGGCCTGTTAAGTATGCTGGATCTTTCTGCACCTTTTCTGCCCCACTTACTGATCCCAAACCTTATTACGAGCCTATGACTAACAAAGTTTTATGGTGGGTCAGTTCAACTTTTGGTCCTCATCTATGGTAACTCTCTCTGCATAGTTTTCCCATTAAAGATGATATGAATTGAGTTTCTGTATTTGCTTACTCCTTGCTTGGAGGCCATGTTTTACCCTGTTTAGGATATGTACGAAAATTTATGGCAGCCCCCCCTGCTACTATTTTGAGGCCAGAGGCATCGGGACATAAACGAGTAGGGAATCTTCTTTATATGTTAAAGACCAGGTCAAGAACTGTCGACAGTTGTGAAATGTTAAGAGAGGTCTGGAGTGAAAATCGTCTGGAACTGTATTCAGAAATTCTGGACTGGTTTCATGAGGGTTTTCATTAGCAATTTGAAGAGTTGTTGTCATAAATGCATCGTGAAGTTGTTTTAGATCCCTGACAATGTTTTCCGAAGATGGTCAATAAAGATAAAAGTGATCAGTTTGAGGCTAAGCG
The DNA here is from genome assembly GCA_021464415.1 of Lonicera japonica. Classification (NCBI taxonomy): domain Eukaryota; kingdom Viridiplantae; phylum Streptophyta; class Magnoliopsida; order Dipsacales; family Caprifoliaceae; genus Lonicera; species Lonicera japonica. The sequence continues at coordinate 12,990,102 of CM038465.1, forward strand.
TGCAGAGAATAAGGCAAGCAGGGTATTATATTTGGCTTTTTGTCATTTAACAACAGATACCATGCTTAGATGTTATAGCTTAATGCATGTTTCTATTATAATATGCAGTCAAATATGTACAGATGTAGTGTGAATCCATGTATCACCAACTACCACTTTTAGATGAAATGGTGGTCAACACAATACACCACACCACCAACCTCACTCATTTATGTATATATATAGAGAGACTTAAGCTCTTATAAGAGATACAACATAAATAAAAATATCATTCCTTTCTCTTTCAATTATTATCTTATATGTTAATATGGTATCAGAGGGAGATTTGATTCTTGTTACCTCACAATCTCTTTAAGCCCCATCGAATGCTTGAACATCTCGTCTAGCTAGTATCCCCTATCCTAAAAATAAAATCAGATCCCAGTCAGTGAAATCGAAAACCTTCAAACACACCGTCAACATCATTAACCGGCAGCAGAACTCTCCCATCGGCAAACAGCAACCGTCCAGCTGCCGAATATCTTGAACTTCAAGCTTTGCCTCTCCCACCATCGCGACCAAATCCATAGTCAAATCCACCTTGCTCGCCGCCGCCGCCGCCTCTCTTAGCCATGATTGAATAAAAAAAAAAGGAGGAGAGATGCAGAGAGATTGTTATTACTCAAAAGGGTGTAAAAGAGAATGTGTGAGTGATTAATTTCAAAAGAGGAGAGACGTGGAAGGAATATAGATATGGAAGGAAGAAAAAATGGGAGAAAGGTTAATGGTGGTGGTTGAAAAAAGTTAGAGAGAGAGAGAGAGAGAAAAAGTGTGGGTTTAGTAGATAGATTGAGAATTTATTTTTTTAGGGCCGGCTCCTATAACAGCAAAAGGAAAAAAAAAAGGAAGAAGAAAAAAAAAAAATTCCACGTCACCACACAGTCAACGCCACGTCACCGTACAGTCATCGCCCAGACATCAGCCACGTTAGCGACACATCAGCATTGACTTTGACCAGTTTTGTTGACCATTGACTGGTCAACCTGCCACGTCAGCAGTTAGCAAAAATTTTGGATTATTTGCAAATTGACCCCCAAAATTTTTGACATTTCTACTTTGGCCCTTGAACTTTTTGAAAGTTACATTTTTTTGGCCCAAAACTTGTTCCTGGCATTTTCCAACCCTCTGAACACAACCACGGCCTCAAAAATTTCAAATTTTATCGAGATTTTTGAGTATTACATTTCCCCAATGGCTATCGACCCCACAACCATGATCGGATACCACTCCAATTGGCGAGATTCAGAGAAACGATCCGACTCCTCTCAGTATTCCACTTTCAGATACCCGCCATGCTCCGTCTGTGGACTCACGGGACACTCGAAAAAAGGTTGCTATGAAATCATTGGATATCCGCATTGGTGGAAGGATTCTCGCAATCGCAAAACAGGTCAGACCACAGCAGATGGTAACACATAGGCCTTAGGCTTACTCACCACCACAGGTACATCAGGTACGGCCTTATATTCTGTCTCTATTTTGAATAATACATGGATAATTGATTCTGGTGCGACTGATCATATGACATCTAATTTAAAAATAATTACTCCTTTAACCCCATCATCTCAGTCCTTTGTTTCTACAGCTAATGGTTCCCCAATCCCTGTTGTAGGAAAAATATCAATCAATCTATCCGACAATCTGAATCTAACCTCCATCTTAGTAGTACCATCCTTAGATTATAATCTATTATTTGTTGCTAAAATAACTAATGCCCTACACTGTGTTGTCATCTTTTGGCCTTCTCATTGTGTTTTTAAGGATATTCAGACGAAGAAGACGATTGGTTATGGTGTTAGGCGCGAAAAATTATACTATCTGGACCTGGAGTTCAAAAGCACAGACCGCTTGCACAAAGCTTTGAACACTAGTACCTCTGAAAAGAAAATTACATATGAACTTTGGTTGTGGCACCGTCGGTTAGGATACGCATCGTTTGGTTACTTAAAGAAACTGTTTCCCCATTTAGTTCATAAAGTTGATTATTCTGTTTTTCACTGTGAGATTTGTGAACTGGCTAAAAGTTATCGTACTTCATTTAAACCTTCATTAACTAAAAGTTCAGTTCCATTTATGATTATTCATTATGATGTATGGGGCCCGTCTCACATTTCTTCTTTAGGTGGTATACGATTGCTTGTCACGTTTATTGATGATTGCACTCGAATGACGTGGGTTTGTCCCATAAAATCCAAAGGTGAAGTTAGTGGTTTGTTTTAGAGATTTCATAAACAGATCAATACACAATATAATGCTACTATTCAAGTTCTCCGAAGTGATGATGGTGGAGAATATATGAGTACTGAGTTACAGGCATACTTCAAATTTCATGGGATCATTCATCAGACTACATGTCCTTATACTCCTTAACAGAATGGGGTTGCCGAACGCAAAAACCGTCATTTATTGGAAATAGTTCGGGCATCACTGATTGGCGCAAAAACACCAACCTCGTATTGGGGTGAAGCACTCTCCTCGATTATCTATTTAGTAAACCGCATCCCTTCAGCTGTACTTGATTTTCAGACACCCTTCGAAGTCTTATCTAAGTTTGTCTCGGCTCCTACCGTGTCAAATCTTCTTCCCCGGGTGTTTGGATGTGTTACATTTGTCCACTTACCAAAAGAACAGCGGAACAAGCTTAAGCCTCGCACTCTCAAATGCGTCTTTGTAAGGTATGCATCTTCTCAGAAGGGGTATCGGTGTTATCATCCTCCCACACAAAAACTGTATGTCACTATGGATGTGACATTTCATGAAGAAACTATGTACTTTCACCGAACTGAACTTCAGGGGGAGCATTATAAGGAAGTTCAGTTATTTGAAAATATCAATGAGGAAGAGATAAGCTCAATAGAGGTAGTTCTAACGTTGACTTCAAGTTCACCACCGGTAGCAGAGACAACTGAAATCCTGTCATCTCCTGATATGGAAACAACAAAAACCTTTTCGAGTGAAGTTGTGCCGTCTCCATCTCCATCTCCGCCTAACGCAAACAACCAATCGTCCACTTTAAATATCCCTGAAACTGAGGCCTCCCAGGTATCATCTTCTTCTATTCTTATAAAGCAGCTTCCTAACCGAACAAATAGAGGTGTACCTAAACCCACATATGACCCAGACTTTACCAGTAAAGCCAAGTATCCTATGAGTAATTATGTGTCTTATGATCGGTTAACTACATCTAACAAATCCTTTGTGAATCAATTATCTTCTGTATCTATTCCTAACAGTGTGCAGGAAGCCTTATGTAATCCTAAGTGAAAATCAGCAATGGATGAGGAGATGAAGTCCTTGTTGAAAAATGACACATGGGAGTTGACCGAATTACCAGCAGGAAAGAAGAAGGTGGGTTGCAAGTGGGTGTACACCGTGAAATTTAAAGCAGCTGGCACAATCGAAAGATTCAAGGCGAGACTAGTTGCAAAAGGCTACACACAAACGCATGGGATTGATTATCTGGAGACATTTGCGACAGTAGCAAAAATCAATACGGTGTGAGTGTTACTCTCATTAGCTGCAAACTTGGGCTGGTCTCTACAACAGTTCGATGTAAAAAATGCCTTCCTACATAGGGAGTTAGAGGAGGAGGTCTATATGGAGTTTCCACCTAGATATAAGATCCCGGTTGAGCATACGAATAAAGTCTGTAAATTGAAAAAATCTTTGTATGGACTAAAACAATCCCCCAGAGCCTGGTTTAGGAGATTCGCGAGGTCGATGCGAAAGTTTGGGTACAGTCAGAGTAATTCTGATCATACCTTATTTTTGAAGAAAAGTCATGAGAAGATTACGGCACTTATCGTTTATGTAGATGACATGGTGCTCACAGGAAACGACCCTCGAGAACAACAGGCATTGAAAAAGCTCTTATCTCAGGAGTTTGAGATGAAAGATCTTGGGAACTTGAAGTATTTTCTGGGAATCGAGGTGTCTAGATCATCAAAAGGCATTTTCCTTTCTCAGAGAAAGTATGCCCTAGACTTACTAAGTGAAACCAGAATGTCTGCTTGTCAACCGTCAGAGACTCCAATGGAGGAATGTTTGAAGTTAGAGGTCGAAATAGATCAAGTGCCCGTCAATAAAGGGCACTATCAGAGATTGGTGGAAAGATTGATGTATCTAGCACATACAAGGCCTGATATATCATATGCATTGAGCATTGTCAGTCAATTCCTGCATAATCTAGGGGAGAAGCATATGCAGGCAGTTATGAGGATTATTAGTTATCTCAAAACAGCTCCTGTAAAGGGAATCCTGTTCCAGAAAAATGAGGATTTCCTGAAGGTTGAAGGATACACTGATACTGATTGGGCAGGTAATATATGTGACAGAAGGTCTACATCAGGGTACTTCACATTTGTAGGAGAAAACTTGGTCACTTGGAGGAGTAAGAAGCAAAATGTAGTATCCCGATCAAGTGCAGAAGCAAAATATCGAGGAATGGCACTCGGTATTCAAGAATTATTGTGGTTGAAACTGCTACTGACAAATCTCAATTTTCCTCTGAAAGAACCTATGGTGCTATATTGTGACAACAAGGCAGCGTGTGATATCGCACACAATCCAGTTTAACATGATAGAACAAAGCATGTTGAAGTGGATAGGTTCTTCATCAAAGAGAAGTTATAAGATAAAGTTATTTATGTTCCTCATGTACGCTCTGAAGATCAGTTAGCTGACATACTCACAAAGGCCGTGACAAGAAAGATATTTGCCAAAATGGTTAGCAAGTTGGGCATGTTTGATATATGGGTGTCAACTTAAGGAGGAGTATTATAATATGTAATCAAATATCTATAGATGTAGTTTGAACCCATGTATCACCAACTACCACTTCCAGATGAAGTGGTGGTCAACACAATACACCACACCACCAACCTCACTCATTTATGTATATATATATAGACTTAAGCTCTTATAAGAGATACAACATAAATAAAAATATCATTCCTTTCTCTTTCAATTCTTATCTTATATGTTAATAGTTTCTCCTTCCCAAAGGAAAATTCAAGTATTTCCATATTTATGTGATTGAGGCATGTTGTCATAGGCAAAGACAAATACAATAGAGAACTACCATCATAGTGCTTGGCTGTATTTATATACAAACACTTTCATGCTCAGTATCCCATGTACGTCATATTCTTTATTGTCAACATGCTGGAGTATTTGTACTACCCCTCCAATGTTACTTAAAAAGCTTTATGTCTATTTGTATTAGAAGGGTATTGATTTTTCCTCAGGTAGATTGTGAGACATAATATTTTGTGTATGTGGCTTTGATTTGGGTGTTGTTTTTCTTACTTATTGAAATCTACACAGGGACTGGAGAAGAAACGGTTCAACCTACAGCAGCAGCTGCTGCTACCCCAGCCCAACCAATGCACTGAGTTGTTCTGTTAGATCTAATGCCAATATTTTCACTAGATTCTTAGAATATGATCTAATTAGAATTTGGTTTGTATATAGGGGAACTAAGAAATCGAAGAAGTGAGGTTGCCATTGAAAAGAATGGAAGAGGAGCGCATGTTTATCGATTTATTGTCGGTATTATTGTAGTTTAGTTTTGTTGACGAATATTGGAATTTTGCCTTATGTTTTTTAAGTTTTTTGTGCTACCAATTTTTTTATAATCTAGATGGAAGGAGGATTAAAGTCGATATACGTGCATCATTTTTGGATAAGTGAATTTTTCATAATTTGATTAAACTAATATATACAAGTAACATCCTCTTTGCGTGGAAGGTAATTGATACTCTATCTAACTGTTTGTCTTGATGCTGAACTATGGTTTCACTAACCAATTGAACAACCCCCAGAGTTTTCAAAATTACGGGGCAGCACAGGTTTTGAAGTTGAATATATAGAACATCTGCTTTCTTTATCTTTGTTGATTATGGATTTTAGATTCTTTAACTAGTTTTCAATGGAATGTGTCAAGGATGCTTGAAAGAAATATGTGCCTTTCCATAAAGACATCAAGAGGTTTGGATTGTTTTTCCAGCAGCTCTTGTTTTGTTAGGGCACTCTTGAACTGTTCATGAGAGTTTTGTGATAAACCCATCAAATGTGATTTTGCTCATGTCCTCTTAAATAATGAATCCCAGGCAAGGGGAGTCGCTTCCTCCGAGGCGCATCGGTTTAACTAAGCGAGGGAAGATCAAGGCGAGCGATTTTCTGAAGAAAGGCGAAAAAAAATTTAAATGTAAGAACAATTTTTTTTTCCAGTACTTTAGTTAAAACATCAATATGTTTGGTTGTTTTGGATTTTTGGTCTTAACCTCGATGAAAAAAACACTAGAGTCGATCAAAGCGTTGGTTTTTCTCCTTGGTCCTAACTCACTCGATCATCTCACATGTGTTTCTTCTCCACCTCCTTTTTCTCCTCCCGCTGCCGATTTGTTTTTTTCTCAGTTGTTGCTTCATTGATTGATTGATTTCTTTATCTGGGTTTTTTTTTTCGCTCATTCTTGTTCTTGAAAGAAAATACGGACTCTTTTTTTTTAGTATTATTACTAGCTTTTTGATTTTGTAAAATTGCTTCAATGTTTGGTTTCTAATTCCTCCCCCTCCCCCTCAGTAGGCTCAGTTATAATTTTCTTGAATTATTAAATCCTAGGCACTTTGGCAGTAACTGTATTATATTGTGTGTTCTTAATTGTTAGTGTCAAACATTCTAGAGAGAGAGAATTGACAGAATATACTATATTGAATTTGATAATAAACTTAATACACAGAACCCTTTATATAGGATTTGAATGAAACACAAAAAGGAAACTAATTAATCATAATCTCATACTCAAGAAAGGAAACATAATAAGGAAAGGAAACTAATACAATAAGAAAAACTAATATATTCCAATACTCTCCCTCAAGTTAATGCATGGATATTGAACATGCCCAACTAGCTTAGCGAGTCATAAAACGCTTTTCTGCCATTGAGCTTGGTACCTCCAAAAGAACCTCCTTCTGACTTTGAGTAGACACCTCAACCTTCTGAACATGTGATTCACTTGCATCACCCATGACGATATGCAACGAGACTAACCACAAACATTCTCAAAGGTGTAGGACTAATTTGCAAAAAAATGGAAGTTTTGGGACTAAAACAGAAACTTTTGGGGCCAAATTGCAAATAACAAAAACTTTTGGGATCAAACTAAAAAAAAGACAGAAACTTTTTGGGTCAAACTGCAAATAACATAAGCCCGATCCTTGAAATTTTTGCACCATCCTTTTTCGTCTCTCCAAGACAATCTCAATGCCAGGGGTGGATGAACAAAGCAACGGAAGTTTGGGAGGTGACAGACAAGAATATACGAAGATGAAGATGGCCAGATGAAGACAGCTACTTTTGAATGGCGAAGTCAATCTAAATGAACCCTAGCAATGGGGATCTAAGATGAAGACGGCCACTTTTTTTAATGGCGAAGTCGATCTAACCCTAACAACGATATAATTATGCCCTGGAATGTACAAAAGAAACCTAATTATGATTTTCAACACTCCCCCTTAAATTGAAGGAGGTGTAAAACCAAAATCAATTTGCCATCTTAAGTTTGATAGAAGCTAAAAACTAACTGTAGACACCCCGATCCGTGACCCCTGCAAGAACCCTAACGACCAACGAGAACTACTGTTTTTGGAGTCCGGGAGCCACCCGAGCACCCGAAACTACCCCGAAAGGGTTTACTAGCCAACAAACCTGTTTTCTAAGAGAAATGTCGCACGACATAAGGGTATGTCGCGCGACATACTCCATAGTGTCGCGCAAAAAACCTTTCTGACACCAGACCATCCACTCTCTGACACATCAGTCTGTCAGAAACATCACTTCAGCAGCTTGTCGCACGACATACTCCACAATGTCGCGCGACAAACCCTTCTGACACCAGACCATCCACTCTCTGGCACATCAGTCTGTCAGAAACATCACTTCAGCCGTCTGTCGCGCGACATAGTACACATTGTCGCGCAACACATGCCCTTTCTGGGGAAATGTCGCGCGACATACTCTCCCGAGCACTATAAATAAGGCAGCACCCCCATGGGTTCTAGACGGCAACTTCTCGCCACGGTTTCCATACCAAAACGCCTCATTCTCTATGATATTTTTTAATCTTAAAGCCTTCTCCGGAAGCATCTGTGATAACATTTATTTTTGCAAGAGTCTCGGATCTAATCTTGGCACCCGGAGTGCCACCTTCTAGAGTCAGATCGCCTGAAATATTTCTAAGAGAAAAGCTGATATCCGTCGGAGGTCTTCTCTGCCGTATTATATTTTCTCTCTCTAATTCTTATTATTATCGCCAGGAAGGTAACTAAAGTCTCTTCTAGTAATTAAATAAGATATTTGTATATTAGTTTTATTGTAGACTTATTTACTAGGTCGATCCCCGTCCTAGTAAGCGAAGTGGCAACATGGTTGTGGTAGATTCCTAACGCGCTCGAAAATCAGGTTTTCATTAGTTATTTCCAGAAAGTAGTAGAATATCAGTAAAAGCATCCAAGTTTTCCAATATAGAATAAACATATAAGATCACTAGAGACCGAAAGGGCGGAATGGGTGCTTAACACCTTCCCAAACCGTAATATAGTTCCCGAACCCTATAGAATCCTAGTTTCGTAGACAAACGTGTAAAGAAAGGCTTATCCGTAGCATTTCCTCTTACACAACTATTTTGTCCATTTTCTCGTAAAACGTACTGGCGACTCTGAACGAACCCTCTTGCACCTAGAAATAGGATAGAGGGACACCCGATATGAATTAGCAACACATAGAAGCAAATGGAACAACAGAATCCTTTCCGATGTTTCAGACTCCCAAACAACGGGATCGAGACCCGGGGGTCGCATTTGCGGATTCTCACACTAACATAAAAAGAAAGAAACTCATGTGTTAAACCAAAAGGAGATGTAAAAGAAACTCTGTGATCAGGCAGGCGGCAAAAGGTGGAACCCAAAAACCCTAGGCGAGAAAATCAAATACCTCGGATACCATGTCAAATATTCTAGAGAAAGAGAGAATTGAGAGAATATATTATATTGAATTTGATAATAAACTTAACACGGAGAACCCTTTATACAGGGTTTGAATGAAACACAAAAAGGAAACTAATTAATCATAATCTCCTACTCAAGAAAAGAAACATAATAAAGAAAGGAAACCATAATAAGGAAAACTAATATATTCCAACAATTAGTATGACATGACATTAGAGTAGTTGGTGTAAATTATGATTAGAATTATATATTTCAAGCTTTTGTATGTAATGCGCCTTGCTTCGAAAAGGCATGCACTTGCGCCTTGGCTCCATGGACCTTGGCGTCTTGGTGCGCCTTTAACTTTTGACAACAATGTATATATATCAGTTGCCTTTTGGGGTTATGTGCTGTTTAACCTCCCTTATTTTACAAGGTAGAGAAATGTCAGTAGTAGAATGCACTTGTTTAAGATGCTCTAACCACTTGCTTACACGCGCAATGGCTACAAGGAGTTAGATGCAAATAGCATTCACTTGTTTACTCGGTTTTTCTCATCTCAATTGGTATATATGCTACTTAATTTTTGTTCCAACAAAACTAAGAAAAATACTGATATCGTCTTGTACTCAACCCTCTTGCAGAAATACATATATGTACTGCATGCTCGCTTGAGTGGTTCCGACTACTAAGGTTTCTTTTAGATGAGTTTTGTCTGAACTCTTGTTTTTGTAGTCAATCTTGTCATGCTGATTACCATTGATCAAAAATATGTTATGCTCATTTATCGAACTCATTCAATTTATCTTTCTACAGGGATAATTGCTTCTTGCTTTTTCCCCTCATATAACTCATTAGGGATCCAACCCTAGGATTTTTTACGCACATAATGTGTTGCTTGCTGAGAGTGACCATCAAAAACTTGATAATAGAGTATGCATGAAGTTGAAGTGAAAGTAGCCGAAACTTGATGATTAAAGGAACACTTGATGCCATAATGGGAGGACAAAATGATATAAATTATGTATATACAAGCGCCATGCTACTAGGCGAAGCAGGGGAGTACTGCTACAGCCTACTGCCTTGCCTAGATCGATTTTGCTCGAATTAACCTTAATGTGGTCGAGTTGTAGCTAAACTTTCTGTGTTTCCGTTAGGTTTGCATAAAAAATGTGTGAAATAAAAGACGAAACTATAGGTTTGAAAATACGACTCATACTCCCTTCATCCTAAATTAAGAGTTCACTTTGACCTTTTCATCTATTTAGGAATATTCTAATTTCAAACTAATAAATCGTGTAGAATACAACTTGTTTGGTATCATGAATTTGGTACATTGATTATGTCTTGAAAAGGAAATTGGACTCTTGATTTGGGATTTTCCAAAAATTTTGGCTAAGGTAAACTAGGCCAGTCCAATCAACTCTGAGGCCCATACCACGGGCCTAGCAGCGGGCCATGCCCAAACGAAAAGGAACAACAAGAAAAATGTCGAAGAAAAAGTGCTAAGGCACGACGAGATGGAAAGCCGGTGCCGAGACCCTCAGGCAAGGGAGCATGTGCAATAATGCGTGTGGAACACGTGGGAAACGCGTGTTGAGGATCATACCAAATCGTATGGATATGCACAGAATCGTGCAGATCCCCATTGCTCCACCACCAACGTATGAATTCAGGAGTTGTTAGTAGTGGATAAGGGAATGAGGGCTGGTGTATTATCCAAGTCTTACCCTCTTTAGTCATTTTACCGTTAACCCTAATGAGCAAATGTAACCCTAATTATATACGTATAAATAGAAGGGGGAGGCTCGGAAAAGGGGTTGGTTGCTGAATATTTGAGTAGAGAGAGAATTGCCGGTTTTACTTGATTTGTTTTAGAGAGAGAAAGCTTGTGACACCATTATCATTGCCTTAAGAGCTCAGTACAACAATCATACACACATAGACGGAGGATGTACCGTCGGACCAGCATAAGCGCTGCCGGGGGAACCTACTGTGCCCAAAAAAATCCTCTTGTCACACTTTACCTATTTTATCCATTCTTTCCGACTCGTTTCTCAAACTATTTTGTACAGTGGGTCGGGTCATAAAATTTTGACCACTTACAAGAATGATGGACTCTGAATTTGAAAGAGGGAGTAAATATGATTCTGAACTCACAAGTAAAAGAACCTTTTCATCACTAGGTACTACAACCAATTGGCTTTTTGTTGAGGTTGGTTTTTCCCTGCTGGAAAAAAAATTAATATTAGTAAATGATGAAATTAAAAGGTAAATAATCTACTTATACTAATTCACAAATCCATACTAATTTTATATCTCACTGAGAAACAAAAGTAGGAGTACAAGAATCAATCTCTTTTGTAAAACCATGAATAAAGGTTTGCAATACCCTCACTGTATTTTTTTCTATCCCTTTTGGTTTCCTAGTACTCAGCTCTAAGTTTCTTTGTAATTTCTTAGTTGGCCAAAAATTTCTTCTTGTATGATCATCTCAGATCTCTTCTTGTAATATATATATATATATATTTCCTCATCAAATTTTTGGAATAAATTTCTTTTCAGTTGTATTAACTGTTCTTGTTTCCTTGTCTCTTGAAATAGGATTAATTGATACAAGGATCAAAATTTGCGAAGAATTGAATTTTCTTACAGAGATGCGCACTCACTTCCGAAATTATGTGCAGTGGTGCAACGCCGCTTTCTTCATATCAGGTAAATTAGGGAAATGATATGTTTAGCTAAATCTAAATCTAAACTCCCCTAAAAATGGGGATTCTAGGAAGTTTTTCATCGGAAATGATAGTGGTGCTCTATAGCGTGACTCAAGTAATTATTTCATTCATTTTCGTTGTATCATTTACCCACTCTTCAATAAAACTCGTCCATGAGCTTAATGTAGAAAATTGTTGTCGTCCATACCAGCCAATTATATAGTTTGATAGTTTGATAATCGAATCATGAATTTCTTCACATCTAATCTTTTCAAAACAAAATATTTTTCTTCTTGTCGTCAATGAAATATTGCATTACTTGGGAACCAAGAGAGGTGATGAACATGTTGACGCCAATAAAATCGACATCTTCCAAATCTTTCTTCGATTCCTTCTTCACGATAATTATTTTCGACTAACTTCAAAGCTTCCATACTTTTAAGATTTTCAACAAGTTTTGGAAGATTATTCATTTTTAGACGTGGGACACTAACGTGCACAAGTGATAAGACAAAATATTTTAATACTTTAACACGCTTTGTTTTTTCTTTTTTCCTTTGGCACATGTTTAACAAAATAATTTTCACTTGATTTAATATAATCCTCAAAATCATCATAAACCCAATTAAAAATCTTGTTAATGGAAAACAATTTTTTCTTCAATATCATTTGAATAGTATTCTTCAATCAAGAGAAAAACCATTAATCCACACATGTTGACTGGAGGACCACTAAATCTGCGGCGATCATGTTGAAATTCTTCCCACCATAATTGTACACTTCGAGTAAGTGCATCATAAACAAACTTAGCATCTTCGACTTTTGAAACCTTGAAATCATATAAATACCTTTAGATTTCTAATAACCAATCTACAAACTCGAATTTGTTAATTAAATCGGCCATTAAAATTTCGCCATTAATTTTCTTGTAGTACGGGTGTTTGCTCACGATGACCACACTCGTAAGAGTAGCGGGATAACGCCTCGCCTTACGATTAGTGATGAGTGCATGAATGGCCCATGTGATCAACATTAGCAGGGGAATTGCTAACCACAACACAATATGACATAGCAATAGGGCGAATTTTGGATTCAGAACTTAGCAATGATACCAACTGATGTAGAATGGGAGTGGGGCAGGGAGGTTGAAGGTCACCGTCTTCAACCTTGTCTTATTGAATTCACAAGAACGAAACAAAAATTAATATAATTTTCCAAGAATAAAGAAATTTCTCTCACAATTTTTATTAATTCATTATTGGTTGGTTACATTGATATAAAATAAACACTTATTTATAATCTGAAACATAAATCTAGCTCAAATAAAAAATCCTTCACATAAGGAAATTGAATTATTATAATCTAATTGCTATATTTTAAACTTGCCAAAATAAATATTCAAATTCAAAAAAGACTATAAATAAGGAAACTATATGCACTAATTAAAAAAATAAAATAAAAAAGCAATAAAATAATAATTTAGTATTATAATCTAATTGCTATATTTTAAACTTGCCAAAATAAATATTCAAATTCAAAAAAGACTATAAATAAGGAAACTATTTACCCTAATTAAAAAAATAAAATAAAAAAGCAATAAAATGTATGTCTTATAAGTGACCCTCTTAGGAGACATACGGATTATATATGTCGCCGAAGTAAGCATTTAGGCGACACTCTAAATGTATGTCTCCTAAGTAAAGTACTTAGGAGACATACATTTATTTTATGTCGCCTAAGTACATACTTAGGCGACACACTAAATGTATGTCTCCTAAGTGAATCTCTTAGGAGATATACGGAGTATATATGTCGCCTGAGTAAGTACTTAGGCGACACACTAAATGTATGTCTCCTAAGTGACTCTATCAGGAGACATACGTCTGAGAAGTGTTTTAGGAAACATACCCAATAGATTATGTCGCCCAAGACCCCATCTGATGTAATGCGAGGAGGACGGAGATCACAGTCTTCAATCTTGTCTTCTTTAATTCACAAGAATGAAACAAAAATTCATAGAATTTTCCAAGAATAAACAAATTAATATCTCTCACAATTTTTATTAATTCATAATTGGTTAGTTACACTGATATGGAATAAACACTTACTTATAATCTAAAATTCTAAACCTACCTCAAATAAAAAATTGTTCACATAAGGAAATTGAATTATTATAATCTAATTGCTATATTTAAAACCTACCAAAACGAATATTCAAATTCAAAATTAAAAAAAGACTGTAAATAAGGAAACTATTTACCTAATTAACAAAATAAAATAAAAATAAAAAGCAATAAAATAATAATATGCTGCTCATTTCCATTGCATCAGTATGTATATGTGTGTGCGTATGTATGTATGTATGTATGTATGTACCTATGTATGAAGGTGAGAAATTTTAGGGCTTAGTTTGAAATGGGGAATAAAATACATAAGAGTATTTTAGAAGTAATTATTTTAAGGGAAAAAAAAAAAAAACTATCAGCATCCAAATTAAAATGGGGGTCAAACTCTAGTAAAAATTCTTTTTGAGAAGTTTTCTCAAATATCGCATCATGAATAGATAAAATGGGGTTTAAGTACCTCAACCATAATAATATTCAAGTTAATAACACTTTCTTATTTAATATTAGATAGATGACTTCCTCCACAATTGTTTTCACTATAATATTTTATTTCTTTGCTACTATTGGTGGTTGTTAAGTCTCACCACCCACCTCCACCACCACCACCCACCGGAGCTCTTAGGACTAATGCCGAAGCTCCGGTGATCATTGTCGTACCTCCAATTAGCTCATCAGTGCTCCGGCGACAATGAACACAAAGAATGGGTTATGGGTGTTAAGGTCAATCCGAAAACTGGTCGAACCTATCTGGATTAATCCATGAAACCCCAAACCGAAGAAAATCGAAAACGAAAACGAGAAAACCGAATCGAAACCGAATAGTTTGGTTTGAGTTTGGGGCTAGCTAGTCCAAAATCAAACCAAATCAAGCCGAATCGAATTATGTATAAGAAAATGAAAGATGTTAATATATACTCTAAAGGAAGATGTTAAATATACTATATGATACAAAAAAGAGGGACTTTTATAAGAATATATTACTTATTAATTATATGCTGTGATCCTGTTTTAAACAATCATTAATGCGTCCCTAATTATTGAATTAACTCCATGATGCTAAGTTTTTTTATCACTACATGATGGTAAGATAAATTCATCATTTTATTTAATGTGTTTAATTCTTATAAATGTACAAATAAAATAGTAATTAAATAGAGAACATGGTTTCTATATATTTGCTCATTGTATATAGAAAATAATAACTATTTTACATTTGGTTTGAGTACGTGGTGCCTTAGTTCCTACCTAGAACGAAACCAACAACACCCCTAAAACGGATGGTGGAATAAGATCAGAATCCACTACTTCTAGATAGACAGGCGACCGCCACAATGGCCAAATTCAAGTTTCTAATGGTTGAGTTATAGAGTAATTTGGAGAGTTTGCATCTACACAGAAACGAAGACCTTCAAGAACAAATATTGGACCACGAAGGAAAAAAAAAGAGACCACCATCTATACTATACAAGGCATAGGGCCTTGTAGTCGACCGGTGCCCTAAGTGCACTATAGTCTCTCCTTATTAACCACCCTATGGGGCGGTCGCCTCATGACCTACGGTGCATAAATATATTTGCACTCAAATTTACATATTCAATTGTTTGTGGATTTATTGCCAAAAATAAAATAAAAAATAGTACTAAAATATGTATCATTAGATGCTTGCAAATTTAGTGCAAGCAGAATTACACTACAATATGTATTATTAGTAACTTTAATACAAAAACATATTTACAGTACCTATGGTGAAATTTTGGTGAGATCTTGACACTCCAATAATGATTGTCGAAGTTCTAATGGTAGTTGTTGGAGCCCTAGTAGTGGGGGATGGTGGCAGTGGCCCATGGTGATTAATTTTTTTTAAAAAAAAACAATATGAGAAAGAAGAAATCAAGAAATGATATTTTAGGTAAAAAAAAAAAGAATATAACTATTTTAAAATGAAAAAAATAAAGTATACTTTTATTAAATATAACTACGGAGGAATTTCTTTCAACTTGTTGCCGGGGATTGTGATATTGGTTAAAATGGAACAAAAACAATTGTTAATTTAATTTGCTCTTCCAAAGGTAATAATATTTATTCCGAATTAAACCAACTGATTCTTAATGTTAGTCCGAATTAAACTAAACTGTCATATATATCACAGGACATGGGTCCAAATATTCAAACATAATTATATAAAATATTGTTTCCTATCATAATTAAATGTTTTACAGTCCAATGCAATATTACTGAACGCTGGTAATTATATAAAATATTATTTACCAACATAATTATCCCAAAATGTAATTAACAGGGGTGTAGCTTTTTTTAGAACGAAGAGCAAATCTATAGATGACGATCAGATTGCCGATGCTTAGGATCGCTAAAATCCCATAGTAATGATCTAAATGGCTGTGGTCTACTGTATCGCGAATCCACAAGCTAAATGTTAAGACCCAAAATATGCTAGTAAGTTTTCCAATTCCGAGTACCAGTTCATTGAATGCCTCTCCGTATTCTGCTAAAGTTTCAGTGTGGTGGCTGATAAATTCGATGATGCCTTCTTCAACGAGCCCTTCACTAAGTCCCAACAGATAGAACTGGGGAACTAACCAAAAGGAACTCATGCAAAGAACATCTTGAGAGCAATAGTCCTCATCGTTAAGTTTTTGCAACCTCTTAATCTCCACCAGCCGAGCAACAATACAACACAAACAAGCACATGCCAGTCCAATGCCAATTTTCGCTTTCGTTGCCAGCAAGTAGTAGCACTCATCCTTGTCGACGTTAAACCACTTGGAGATTATTAGATTGGATACAAATGAGATCCCGTAGCATGACCAGCTCTGAATCAAATATAGTGCAATAAGCGGGGCGCTGAATGTATTGGTGATCTTATTATCCAAGTTGGAACTTTGCTCGAAAAAGAAAGTGCTCCCTGTTGTTTTTACGAGAGAAAACAGCAAGAGAGTTGCCCATATAGGAACCATTCTCATAACAATTTTTAACTCCTTCACCTGTGCAACTGTGCATAGTGTCCCTTGCTTCTCTTGTTCCTCTTCACAAGGGGATGATGATTTTCTTTCGATTATTGCAGCTTTATCTAACCACCTGCATCACCAAATGGTCATCAATTTGTGCTATCTTGCAAGATATATATCTGCTTCTAATAAAATAAAGTTGTAACACATGCATTTGGGGGTTTATTGAAATCTTGTAAGATTTTTGTTTTTCTATTTTTACCCTTTTATGGAACATGTTTCAATTTTTGAAACACTTACCGTATAGTTGAAGGGGCTCAAATCCTTGTTAAAAGTGAGTGCATAAGGGTGTTAACCGTACCACTACACCATTCACTACTTTCCGAACAGTCTCTCTTTAATTTGTATGTGACCGAAGCATAGTCCATGTATAAAACAATCTAGTACGTAAATTACCAAGTTACGCTCTTTAAGTTGGACCCATGAATTTATGTACATATATATTGCACACTCATTCAAGGGTTGATCCAAGATTTTACAACGGGTTGGGCTGATATTAACATAGAGTTTTCAATTTTTTTTGTTCCTTCTTAAAGCCGGTGAAACTTTATCATGAATTATTTTGTCTATCTTTACATGAGAAATATGTATTTACTACCTTACTCTTGCACATGGGGTGGACAGATACTAACATAAAATTATTTTGTCCATATAAATAGACAAATTATACATACATAGATAAATATATATATATATAGCTAGACTCTAGAAACATTTCAGGAGGGTAAACGGTTGAATTTTTTGACAAAATTTGGTGGAATTGATCTAGTGATCCAAATTTTATCAAATAATTCAACCGGGAAGTGGGTGATTTAAAAATCTAAAAGAATACTCGAATTAATAGTTGGTTATGTTATCATGTACTCTATGGGTAATGTTGACAACCAACGTATAAAAAAAATAAAAAAAAATTACGCTTCAATAAGTATATTTAACAAGGCACATGCATTAGGGATGGCAAAATGAGCCGACTTTAATGGGGAGGATTTTTTTTGAACGTGCCAGGACAAGTATGGGTTTTCAAAATTTAGGTTGCTCTCAAATTTACGTAAAATAAACTCGTTTGACCTGACCCAACTTGAATATAGTATTTTTGTTTTAGTCGTTTAAGTACCTTATAATATAATATTATTATAACAAGTCAAAACTATTCAATACGAATATAGACGGGTTCAAGTTTTTAAGGTAAAACTCACGCAACTTGTGACGGATAGGACGGATAGGATCAAGTTTAAGTTCGGGGTGGAAATATTTTAAAGATGGATTTAGTCAAACCCAACCTGTTTGTTCCAAACCCTAATAGACATTTATACATATCATTATTCTTATTGTCAAAATAAAGGTTGTGTATATATATACTTAGAGCATATCCAACAGTAGTGTATATTTATGTTTTGTGTAAAATATACAAAACTTGTAAAATTTTTGAGCTCCAGCAGTCTTTTAAATTTAGCTTTTGTGTAAAACGGATGTGTAAAATACACCCCAAGTTTACACTGCCACACCAGCCTTTTATTTTCTCAATTATTTTACAATACTTAAAAATGTAATAACTTTTAATAGAAATTATATAATTTAATAAAAAATATATATCTAAAATCTACTCATTAAGACCAACAAATCAAGATCCATTGTTGTTATAATATTATGTATACCAAAATTCAAGGAAAAATAATAAAAAATTGCATAAAATAATATCTAATATGCATAATTATCTTATTGGTTCATTCAAAATTTACACAAAAGTTTAAAAATGTACTATTGGAGCATATTTTTTTTACACTTCAAGTTTGTGTAAAAGTGTCTTGACACCTAGGATTTACACAAAATTATTTACACAACGGTTGGAGATGCTCTTAATGTGATTCAAATAAAGTGCTAATTAAATATGAAAATCAGAAACTTTCAATTCGAGTCTTGTTCATCGCAGAGTCACTTGAAAACTATTTTGTTCTATGACACAAGGCATAAAATCTTCTTGGATGGCACCTCGTACCACAGGCAAACGCAATAGAATATATTAATGCTCTCTGAAAAATTAATTGCAATTATGAACCAGCCATCAACTCTTTTTATAGGCTTTTTCTGATTGAATTTCATGAACCTTAAGATTTAATTACAAGTCAACTGCCAAATTCTAAAAAAGGCTTATTCTTTTAACTAAATAAATGATTTCTCCTTTTGAAGGGGTAAATGGTTGAATTTTTAGATGAAATTTGGTGGGCCAATCTCCATACTGAGTACATTTATTCCACCAAATTTCATAAGAAAATTCAACCAAGAAGTAGATGATCTAAAAAACTAAATTTTTAAAAGCCAGAAATGCACACACACACACATATATATATATATATAAATTTAGATCATTGAAAATCATGCCCACCAAATTTCATCTAAAAACTCGACCATTTACCCTCTTAAAAAAAAGTATGTTTTTTAATGAAAAGAAAGAAGTCTTTTATGTTGAAATCAATACAGACTTAAAGCATAAACTTACAAGAGCTATCAAACAAGCATGTATAAATCAATAAGAAATTGAATACATACTTAATTATTCCAATAATTTCTTTGATTTGAGCTTCACCTCTTTGCGGTTGTTGTAAGTGGCAACTTTATTTAGTGGGTCAGATACTCACTTATGTCATGATGTGATACGATTATTAGGAAACTACAAACTGATTACTAATAATATACGTGTTAATATTGTATGCGCACATAGTGTGACCTGTGTAATGTATTAGTAACATGTTACTGTATCTTTTAATTGTTTAATTTGTAGCTAGATATCGAAAAGGGCACGCACCTTGAGAATAACACGTCAGGCATCAGTGGTGATAATTGGTTGGTGTCATTTTTGAAGTAATCATCAGGTTGGTTGGGGTACGGAAGTTTATGTTTCACCAAGGCAGCCTTGATTACACGGAAAATCAGTTCAAGAGAATTTGCAGTATTTCGATTTTCCCGGTGGTAGCAATTGAAGCCGAACCAGAAAAATAACAGAGCACAGCCCATCACGATTGCTGAGATTAGAAAGTTGGTTTTCCATCCTTTGGTTGCAAGGACAAAAAAGGCAATAAGAGTTCCAATTAAACGTGGTATGCGCCACCAAATTCTACTTCTTGCCTTCACATGTTTCGTATTGTTATCGGTACTCTCAAGAGATTGGTTATTGTTCTTCAATTGATCATAGAGGAATGCTCGTAAAGGGGGGTCTGCTCCTGCTCCGCCTATTGCTAGTGGGATTGCCGCTATAATGTATAATCCGCTGCCGCCTGGATTTAGAAGCCACAATAGCATAAACCCCTTCAACAAGAACAAAAAGAATTACAAATGAGTAGTGTATGTTACCACAATAAAAAAATATATTTCTGTCAAAGTAATATCATTATGTTTTAGTTGTACTTAATAAATTTAAATCACTCTTCACAGTTTCACGTACCATTTATCGTATTTGTTTGACTTATAATTTTTTTGTTATACACATTCAAGCTGCACAAACATAGGTGTGTAAAATAAACCAAGTATATAATCTAATAATTACTTGAATAAACTTTATAAATATATAAATATAATTACTTGAACAACGAGTCATGCTCTAGAGCACCACCCAAATAGAAAATCACATTTCCAACCCAGACCCCCATTCTCTACCCCCCCCCCCTAGACAGCACCACAATGTTGTGGCCAAAACCTCTCGACCATGCATGGCTTGAAGTTTGTTCAAAATAATGGGGAAAATTTATTTTTTTTAAGATGTTATTAGTCAATGGGTTTTCAGTGATTGTTCATTTCGAGACAAATATAAAGAGTCTAGCATTATTGCATATTTGTCGGTGTTGATCCGCTCGAGTTGTGTTACTGCGTTCATCCGAGCCATTCGCCGATGATATAAAGCACTCCTGACAGTTCGGTAACTGATTTATGATACAAAAATTATTTTTCGAAAATATTCTTCTTTATATTTTTCTATTAGTATTATAATTTTTGGTTTTAAATTATACTTTTTATTCTTTGATTAGTTATTAATTTTTTGTCCTATTTTTATCTAGATATATTTTATTGGTTCGAAAAACAACTTTTAGGGAGTTAAGTGTTTTTTGGTAAAGTGCCCCTCTTGTTTTAATCCAGACCGTCTGTTATATTGCTTATATACGGATGCTATTGATCAATCCGTGTGGTTTTGTAGGAATATATATATATATATATATTCTTAGTTTCTTAACACAGAGATCTTTTATTCCCCCCCCCACCCCCCAACTACTTCTCTTCTTCTTCCTCCTCTTCCTCTTTTTAGCCTATTTTTATCTAGATATATTTTCTTGTTCTTCTTGTTCGTCGTCGTCGTCCTCCTCCTCCTCCTCCTGCTTCTTCTTCTTCTTCTTCTTCTTCTTCGCCTCCATCTTCGCCTCCTTCTTCTCCTTCTCCTTCTCCTCATTCTTCTTGTTCTTGTTCTTGTTCTTCTTGTTCTTCTTCTTCTCCTGCTCCTTCTGCTTCTCATCCTTCTTCTTCTTTTCCTTCTTCTTCTTCTTCTCCTTCTTCTCGTCCTTCTCCTTCTCCTTCTCATTCTTCTGCTTCTCCTCCTTTTTCTCTCCTCCTCCTCCTCCTCCTCCTCCTCCTCCTTCTTCTTTTTCTTCTTCCTTTTCCTCTTCCTCTTCCTCTTTTTGGCCTATTTTTATCTAGATATGTTTTATTGGTGTGAAAAACAACTTTTGGGGAGTTAAGTGTTTTTAGTAAAGTGTCTTTCTTGTTATAATCCAAGCCGTATGTTCTATTGCTTATCTACGGATGTTATTGATCAATCTGTGTGGTTTGTAAGAAAAGCTATAGTTTCTTCTTCTTCTTCTTCCTTTTCCTCTTCCTCTTCCTCTTTTGGCCTATTTTTATCTTGATATGTTTTATTGGTGTGAAAAACAACTTTTGGGGAGTTAAGTGTTTTTTAGTAAAGTGTCTTTCTTGTTTTAATCCAAGCCGTATGTTCTATTGCTTATCTACGGATGTTATTGATCAATCTGTGTGGTTTTGTAAGAAAAGATATAGTTTCTTAACACATAAAGCTTTTATTTTTCCACCAACTACTTCTTCTTCCCCAACTACTTCTCTCTCTTCTCGCACTACTCTTCTTCTTCTTCTTCTTCTTCTTCTCCTTCTCCTTCTCCTTCTTCTTCTCCTTCTACGTGAGAGTTGTGCCCTAAAAACATCTAGTTTCTATATGTTTGAATTTGATACACTTTTGAGTGAGACGATCACTGTTTTTCTTCTCCTATTTTTGTGCGATCAATTGTTTACTCGAGGTTAGTTTTTGTACGGGTTTGTTGTATCTATAACTAGGGTTTATTTGGAATTTTGAGAGAGGTTTGAGATATGTTATATTCATAGTATTTTTTCGGTTAAGATTTGAAGGTTATCATTGATAGTTTCTTTGATTTAGAAAAGGTACCGAAGGTTTTCAGATTTATTTTCTACTCGGTTTCTACATTTTTTTTTGAGTTGTTGATTTGGGGTTTTTGGATCATATTAAGAATGTCCATCTATGAGGCGAATCTACCTTTCATTCCACTGTTCCGTTGCGGTTGGTGACTGGATTCTACAGAGGTACGCGGTGATACATTGGTGGTGTGCGTAGGTCTCTCTGTAAGTGTTTCTATTTTGTATTTGTACTCTTTTTTGCTATAGTGGAATAGGTTTGGAGGTTGGGAGCTCTGTGGAGTTTTCTCGTTCCCATGTTGAACGTGTTTTACCATGTTACATCGCTGTTTTCTTTGTGAATGATTATATTTGTGAGGTTGTTTAATTTTTTATGTTTTTATTAGGACCATATCACTTTAATGCTTAGTAGACAGTCATTTGGAGCTAGTGTTTTTCTTTGATAAACATCATATTTCTATTATTCCAAACAACTTGTTTTGGATTTTGAATTTATTGTTTAAAATCAGATTTGAGGTTTTTTATATTGGTATCAGAGGTAGTTTCTATTTCAAGAATATTTACGAATCTTTATTAAAGATCATTGACTAAAATTTGATTTTATTTGTTAAAATGGTTTTGATAAAGGAAGTTTGAGGACTCCTCCTCCTTTTGATGGAAATAATTTTCGGTATTGGAAATTAAGAATAACTGCCTTCCTACAAGCCTTGGGTGATGAGGTTTGGTACGTATATGGTAAAAGAGGGATATACACCTTCTACTAAAATTGTGACTAAGGATGAAGTTACCTCTATTGTTCATATACCTATGTCCGAATGGACTACATCTGAAAAATATAGATCCCAATTCAATTGTAAATGAAATAATGCTATATTCATGGCTGTAGAAGAACCTGAGTTTAAAAGAATTTCAACATGTAAGACTTCTAAGGAAGCTTGGGATACCTTGATTAGTGCCCATGAAGGTGATGATAAAGTCAAGAAGTCTAAACTTCAAATGGTACTAAATCAGTATAATTCTCTAGTTAATGAAGATAATGAGAAGTTTGATGACTTTTACTTGAAGTTAATTGATATTGTGAATAATCTTGCTTCTAATTGAGTTAAACATTCTGATTCTGAAATAGTCATAAAGATACTTTAATCATTAACTGATGGATTTGAACCAAAGAAATATGCAATAGAAAAGCCTAATGATCCAAGTACTTTGACTCTTGAGATTTTATCTAGCAAACTAATAATCTTTGAAATGGAATTAGACATGAAAAGAATCTCAAAGAAACAAGAACAAAACAGTTTCAATGGATACTTCTATTGCCTTTAATAATTCACTTAAAATTGATTTTGAAAGTTATATTTTTGAAAATGGAAGTGTTGATTTGGAGTCTATTGATAAGCAAATAGCCTTGTTATCTAAACAATTTGAGAAAATTTTGAAGTTTAGAAACACATATGCTGCAAAACAAGGCATGCCTTAGTTTTCTAACAACAATTTTTCACATAATAAAAATAATTTTGGAAATGGTTTTTCAAATGATAAGAAGATAAGTCAAGGAAATCAGAATCAAAATGGACAAACATCAGGGAGAGATCTTAGTCACATTAGTGTAGAAAGTGCAAGAAGTATGGTCACTGTGCAAATAATTGTCTTACTCGTATGAATAATCAGAATAAGGCACATATTACTCAAACTTGGAATGATGATATATATGATACTAATGATGCTATTTTTGGTGAAGATTCTGATGATAATTGTGATATTTCTGCTAACTATATTGCCTTAACTAGCATTGTTAGTGAGAATGGTATTGATTTTGATTCTAGTATGACTTAGGGAAGTGAAAGTGAAGGTGTTGATGTGTTAAATTACAAAAAAAATGTACACATCAACTACCAAGAAGTGTCTTAAACTTGGTAGTGCTATTGATAAATTAAATGCCGAGATTGAGATTACTCAATTCACAAATAAAAACCAATGCTAAGGAATCTCTTTTGCAATTTCGAAACTTTGAACAAAAGAGACAAGATTTTCAAAATAAAATCAAACTTTTGGAGGAAACAAATCTTGTTTTGGAAAAGAAATATAAAGCTTCAATGGAGGATTATGAGAAAACAAAACAAGATTTTATAGATTTTTCCAAAAAAGTCAAAAGTTTTGAAAAAGGAAAGAGAAATCTTGATACTATTTTATCTATGGGACAATTAAGAAGTGATAAAGCTGGGATTATGTTCAAATCTAAACAAAAACCTGAATATTCTCATATGGGATAAACAATTTTTGTTAAATCTTCCAATACCCATGAAGTTTACAAACCACCTCTTATTCAAAAGGCTGGCAGCAATAACAAAAGACTATTTTAGCAATGGAACGGTAAAAAAAAACAAGCTTATATTGTGTAGACTATGACTATTTTAGCCATACTATGTCTAATGTGATTTTTCAAGGCAAAAGTACTATGATAGATCTTTTAATAGCTATGATACGTACATGTATGGAAGTTATCCTAACTATTGGAATACTTATGCAAGTTATTTTAAGCAAAAGAAGAAAAAATCTAAAAGAAAGTCTAAGTTTCATCATTCAAATCAAATGGATTAAAGCAAAAATTTTCTAAAAAAATGAAATCCATTTGGGTTAAAAAAGATGAACTAAGACCTCAATTGAAATATAATGTTATATTAACAGCATTAAACGTTGTTTGAACATTCATCTCGGTGGTACTTGAACAGTGGTTGTTCTAGACACATGAGTGGAGATAAAAATATTTTCACAAATTTGAAAGAATTTCAAGGTGGAAATGTAACTTTTGGTGATAATAAAAGTTCAAGAATAGCTAGAAAAGGCACTGTTCAAGCACCTGTTTTACCTATATTACAAAATGTTATTCTTGTTGAA
The DNA here is from genome assembly GCA_021464415.1 of Lonicera japonica. Lineage (NCBI taxonomy): Eukaryota > Viridiplantae > Streptophyta > Magnoliopsida > Dipsacales > Caprifoliaceae > Lonicera > Lonicera japonica. The sequence continues at coordinate 13,015,311 of CM038465.1, forward strand.
AGTCTTAAAGAAAATTTATTAACTATAAGTCAGTTTTGTGATATTGGGCATACTGTTTTCAAAGGAACAATGCATACTAACTGAAAATAGAACAATAGATAATTGCTATGTAGTTGTACATCGCGTCTCTTTCTAGTCATGCAAACTGACTCAACTTGATAATACAAATCATTGGCATCAAAGATTAAGTTATATCAATTATCAGGACCTCAATCACATCACTACTAAAGAAATTGTAAAAGGAGTTCCTAAGTTGGGAAGAATAAGGGATGTGGTGTGTGAACCTTATCAAGTGGCCGGGTAAACAAACAAAGGCTCAACACAAAAAGGTAAAATATATTATGAATTCACACCCGCTTGAATTGTTACACATGGATTTAATGGGACCTTCCAGAAATATTAGTTTGTATGGTAAATCTTATATATTAGTAATGTTGATGATTTTACAAGATTTAATTGGATTTATTTTCTTAAGGAAAAATTTGAAACTTTTTCTCATTTTCATATATTTTTCCAAAGAATTCAAAATCAAAAAGATTCATCCATAACTAATATTGGTAGTGATAGAGGAGGTGAATTTATTGATATTGGTATTGTTGAGTATTGTGCAAGAAATGGAATTGCTTACGAGTTCTCAGCCCCGAAAATACCACATCATAATAGTGTAGTTGAGAGGAACAATAGGACAATCCAAAACATGGCAAGGATAATTTTACACTCTAAACAACTTCCAAAACAGTTTTGGGTTAAAGCTATGTTAATAGCTTGTCATGTGATAAATAGAGTATATATTCGACCAAATACTGATAAAACTTCTTATGAACTTTGGTACAGGAAAAGGCCTAACTCGAAATATCTTCATGTTTTTGGTAGTCTTTTGCTATGTGTGTAGAGATAGAGAGCATTTAGAAAAATTTGATACACGTGGAGATAAAAGCTAGTTTTTTAAGATATTTTATGAATAGTAGAGCTTATATAGTATACAATTTGCGAATCTGTCACAGAATCTGCCAGTGTAGTTGTGAATGATACTACTATTTATAATGTTTCTGAATCTGGAATTCTTGGAGATACTACAATTTTTGAAAGTGTAGAATCTGATTATGAAAAATCCAAGTGCAAATGAGAGTTTAAGTGATCCTAATTTCAGTACAAACTGAGAATTTTTTAGAATTGCAAGAATCTCCAAAAATCAAAGATTCATAAGTAAAATTGTCTGCTCCTAACTACATTTGAAATAGACATCTTTAGAAAAATGTTATTGGTGATATTGATGCTCCTATGATAACTAGATCAAAAGTTAAGAAACACACAACACAATTTTCATGTTATGTTTCTTTATTTGAGCCTAAAAGTATTACTAAAGCTCTACAAGATGAAAATTGGATAGAAGCCATGTCGCAAGAAGAACTAAATCAGTTCATAAGGCATGATGTGTGGTATTTTGTACCATGTCCTACCCATACTAATGTTATTGGTACAAAATGCATGTATAAGAATAAATGTGATGAATCTAGAAATATAGTTTGTAATAAAGCTAGATTAGTATCACGAGGATATAATCAAATTAAAGGAATTGGTGATATTGATGCTCCTATGGCATGTTTTTTACACTTTAGACTGTATTAAATGGATGTTAAATCTGCCTTTTTAAATGGTATTTTAGCTGAAGAAGTATATGTTGAACATCCTAAAGGTTTCATAGACTCTGAAAAACCAGATTATGTGTGCAGGCTTTAAAAGGTGTTATATGGTATAAAATAGGCTCCATGAGCATGTTATGATAGACTAGCATCTTTTTTGGTGTTTAAAAGTTTTGCTAGAGGAGGATCAGATCAAACTTTGTTTGTTAAAACAGAGAATACAATTATTGTAATTGCTCAGGTATATGTTGATGATATTGTTTTTGGTTCAGCTTCTGATTTGCAAGCTAGGAACTTTGCAAAATTAATGCTAAGTCAATTTGAGCTATGTATGATGAGAGAATTATTTTTTTTTCTTGGTTTACAAATTAAACATCATGAAAATGATATTTTTATATCATAATCAAAGTATGCAAAATATCTTGTTAAGAAGTTTGGCCTTGACAAGTCTAAGCATGCTAAAACTCCAATTAGTACTTCAACTAAACTAGGAAAAGATCAAGCTGGTAAAAAAAGTTGATGCCACACTTTACAGAAGTATGATTGCTAGTCTTTTGTATCTCACTACTAGTAGACTTGATCTTCATTTTTGTGCATGTGTATGTGGTAGATTTCAATATGTACCTAAAGAAAGCCATTTGACTACTATTAAAAGAATTATAGATTATGTGAATGGCACTTTATCTTTGAAAATTTGGTATACATATGACACTAATAGCAATATTGTTGGTTATTGTGATATTGAATGGGCAAGATGCTCAGATGATAGAAAGAGCAGTTCTGGGTGTTGTTTCTATGTTGGTAATAACCTTATTGTATGGTTTTCTAAAATGTAGAATTGTAGATCATTATCTACTGCAGAAGCTAAGTATATATCAGTTGGAAATTGTTATTCTCAGTTAGTTTGGCTGAAACAAATGGTAAGCGATTATAATGTTAAACAAGGACTAGTGGTTGTGTTTTGTGATAACTTGAGTGCTATAAATATTGCTAAGAATCCTGTACAACATCCACGCACAATACACATTGATATTCTACATCATTTTATTAGAGATTTGGTAGAAAGAAATATTATACAAATTGAATATCTTGATAGTAAGTTGCAGCTTATAAATTTGTTTAGAAAACCTCTAGATTATGAAATATTTCAAAAGCTAACAACGGCTATTAGAGTTTGTTCAATTAAGGAAAACAAGTAAAATTTATCCCTTGTACATTTGAGACAAAATGGGGGAGAGGTAAGGCAAGCTCGGTATTATTCAGTTTAGTTTTTACATTAATCTGATCTTAAGTTGGAGATTCAGTTCTTAGCCATTGCAGAATATTCTCAGTGCTGCATTTTTTTTTTAGTGTAGTTTTTTTTACTATTAGTTCAATCTAGTTTATATTACTGCAGTTTTTTTCTCAATTTTTTTTAACTAGAACTAACGTGAATCCAAATTTGTTTTACACGATGAAAGTTTAGGATGTGTATTGTTTGTTTTAGATTGAGTCCGGTATTTTCTTTTGAATTTTAGGGTAGATAGAATATTGTTTTGATTGTATTATACGCTAGGATATGAGAGCTTGCAGCGAGTTCTGGTTTAAGCCTTTTTGATTGAGTTTTTGTCTCGAAATGTCCAATAGGAGAGGTTGAAAGGCCCAGGGATGGTCAATGGGTTTTCAGTGATTGTTCATTTCGAGACAGATGTAAAGAGTCTAGTATTATTGCATATCTACTAGTGTTGATCCGCGTGAGTTGTGTTGTTGTTGCGTTGCTGCGTTTGCCTGAGCCGTTCGTCGATGCTATGAAGCACTCCCGACACTTCGGTTACTGATTCATGATCCAAAAATTATTTTTCAAAAATATTCTTATTTCTATTTTTCTATTGGTATTATAATTTTTGGTTTTAAAACAAACTTTTTATTCTTTAACCAATTAATAATTTTTTTGGCCTATTTTTATCTAGATATATTTTATTGGTGCCAAAAACAACTTTTGGGGAGTTAAGTGTTTTTTAGTAAAGTGTGTTTCTCTTGTTTTAATCCGGACTATATGTTCTATTGCTTATCTACGAATGCTATTGATCAATCCGTGTGGTTTTGTGAGAAAATATTTATATTTTTTCTTAGTTTCTTAACACACAGAACTTTTATTTTCCCCCCAACTACTTCTCTCTCTTCTCTCACTACCCTTCTTCTTCGTGAGAGTTGTGCCCTAGAAACATCTAGTTTTTATATCTTTGAGTTTGATACACTTTTGAGTGAGACGATCGATGTTTTTCTTCTCCTATTTTTATGCGAACGGTTGTTTACTCGAGGTTAGATATTGTGTAGGTTTTTTTATCTATAACTAGGGTTTATTTGGTATTTTGAGAGAGGTTTCAAATCTCTAATTATTCATAGTATTTTTCCGGTAAAGATCTAAAGGTTAACACTGAGAGTTTCTTTGCTTTAAAAAAGGTTCCGAAGGTTTCAAGATTTATTTTGTACTTGGATTCTGCATGTTTTTTGAGGTGTTGATTTGAGGTTTTTGGATCATATTAAGAATGTGCATTTATGAGGCGAATCTACTTCTTGTTCCACTGTTTCGTTGCTGTTGTTGACTGGATTCTACACAGGTATGCGGTGATACACTGGTGGTGTGCGTAGTTCTCTCTGTAACTGTTTCTATTTTGTATTTGTACTCTTTTTGATTATGGTGGAATAGGTTGGGAGCCTCCGTGGAATTTTCTTGTTCCCTTGTTGAGCGAGTTTTACCACGTTCCATTGCTATATTCTTTGTGATTGATTTTGTTTGTGTGATTGTTTAATTTTTTTGTTTTTATTTGGACCCTATCACTTTAATGCTTAGTAGACGGTCATTCGGAACTAGTGTTTTTCTTCGATAAACATCAAATTTGTATTGCTTCAAACAGCTTGTTTGAATTTCGAATTTAGAGTTCAAAATTGGATTTAAGGTTTTTTCACTTATAATTAAATACGCGTGTTCATTTTCATTCATTAAAATTTTAGATTATCAACTCGCTTATTTTTAGATTAAATCTTTCGATAAAATTTTGTAGAGATAATCTCCACCAATTTCCATTAAAAGATTATTCCATTTCATTATCGAATTAAATCTTCTAATGAAATTTGGGCTTTGGGCTCCTTTGTAATATTCAATATTTTTGAACTTCAAATATTTTATTGTTTTAATTTAATTAATTTAAATAAGTTAATTGTAGATAATTATTGACTACGTCTTTGGAGATATTGGGGGAGTTGCGCATTGGTCGTGGTACTCCCCTATCCCCACATCTATTCCATTAGGCATTATTATACATATATGTGATATCTCTCAGAGAGAAATATTACAAAAAAATATACGGATTCCTTTTTCTTCTATCTAATCTTTTTTGTTATTGATCAGAGTACTTTGAAAGTTTCATTAGGAATTCTACAGTTGCTGATAGAAACCCTAGGTCGTTGAATTCTAGGAGGTGTTTACTCATGAAGGCTGACATCATCAATTACACAAGGAAATTTTCACCTTCAAATATTGCTTTTACACAAGCCTTAGCCGATTTATATATTTTTGTTTTTTTCGACAGTAAAATAATCATTATTTTTCTAACATATACAACTTTTAAATGTTGTACCGATCCGAATTTTGCTGGAAATTTGGAAAACACTTATTTTATGTCCTAATTCAATTAGGACTGTTTTTCTCTCCCGTAACTCAAGGACTAGGGTGGTGCTAGTTTTACACAAGTGGATCTTTCTCCTTATAATGAAGAAGATATCCAAGATTCGACTGTGAATGCTTTTCAACCGTGGGAAAATGATGCCAGCGCAACTAATATTATGGCCAAGAGCATTAAAAATATAAAAGGATCAACATAATTAAGGAAAAGTGGTGTGGAGTGGAGTGAGTGGGTTAGCCTAGTTGGTAAAGCACTCATCCGAATTCAAGATAGATCCCGAGTTCGTACGTATCTCATCTGGGGTGGGAGAATTTCGTTATTATTGTAGAAAAGTTCAAAGAGACTTAGGCCTTCCTTTTTATATAAAAATAAAAATTGACGAACCATTTGGTGGGTTGTAAACTAGGCTTCCAGATCTTTCTTTTAATATGTGGATCAGCTTCAACTCCAATTTTGGAGGTCGCAAAAAGTCTGAGAACATACCCCAAAAGGACACTCGTATGCCTTATAGGGGTAAGGCGCAACCGTACGAGTGAATTTTAGGCTTATAGTAAGTTTGCTCTTATACTACCATATAGTACTAAGTTTGTGCTCTAAGTTATGTTCCCTGTAGTAACAGGTATGAAAAATTTGTCAATTTACCATACCCCCATTACGAATGCTCTAACATGTTTTTGTAAGAAATTAAACCCTAATAATTAAATCTTTTCAATAAAGAAACAAAACTAATTCAAATCATTGTTTTCAAATTAAAATTTAAGCCGTTGAATTAGTGAGTGGTCTATAATCTAGAAATCAATTGGTTATGTATATCTAAGGCTATGAACTGATGTACGCTATTAAGTGGTTATCCACTATTTTGTCAAGCATAAATTATAATGTACCCTTTTCACGAAAACACTACCAACATTAATTGGCGAATGATTTCATTGAAAAGGGAGTGAAGTTTCTAGGACTAGTTCTTTTCAAAAGTTTCTAGACTATTTTCTCATACACAAGCAATGTGTGTGATTCAAATATTACTCATTAAAGGGAAAAAAAAAAGTTCAGAAAATGATAGGTAAAGAATATTAATTAGTACCCTTCCCGAGAGTAGTTCAAATTAACTTCTTATGCTAAAGTGCAAGTACTTTTAAAAAATAAAATAAATGCCTTTCAGAGCATCATTGATGACTAAAACGCACTTAAATTTAACATATAAAAAATTGCTAGAAACAAAATTAAGAGGCATTTTAATTTTAATGATATATAGTCCAACGTACTTTTTTTTTTCTGGCATTTCTTTTTTTATATTGTATATATGGGAGAGAGCTAGTGTGGACCGGCTGTTTACAGAGACATCTTTAGCGATGAATTTTCGTCCATGGAAATAATTCCTAATATTTTAGTGATGAAATTTATTTGCTAAAAGGCCCGTGCGTTACAAATCTTAGGGGAATATAATGAGTACTAGGTGGATTTAGCACTTACAACAACATAAGCAACAGTGGAGAACGAGATTATGCTAATATGACCGAAGGTATCAGCGCAGTAAGCGAGAACGATCACTAGAATTGATGTTAACCCTTCTTGAACATTAACGATTATCGCAGAACTTCGAAGAGTAGTCCCCTTATCTTCTTCAAGGTATGACACTATGATATACACAACTGCATGCCGTACTAGGTTGTGCCCTAGTGTCAAACCTAAAATTCAAAGGGAAAAAAGAAGTATATAATCAATTAACCAAAAATTAAGCATTTACCAAAAATTCCTACCATCAAATGTTTGCTTTAGCAAGAAAAGTCCCTCGACTAAATTAGACAACCCTATTCATCCTCTGTCATTACTGATCAAAAACTTCCTAGAATCCCATTTTCTGGCAAGTATTTTTCGGCAATTTCTCGATTTACCAATATCGGAATTAAATTTGAGAGGAAGGAGGAGTACTTGTTCAATCTTTTATGTGGATATTGGAGGTAACTTTTCCGGTGACCATCAAATAGGCCAGGGCTAGACTAAGCTAATTTTGGGGAGATGATCTACTCATCATATAGATCATCTTTATCAAGCTTTACGAAAAAATTCATCAGTTTAATTCTCGAACTAAACCACCTTGTACATAATTGGACCGAAAGATAATAGAGGAGTCAAGTCCCTCTGATTCTCAACTACTAAGATCCAGATCAATATGAATCCGAGTTTAGATCTAGCTTGCTAGATACCATATCCTTAATTTCCCTAATTTACCTGATATGAAGAAAGCAGCATTACTCCATTGTACATAATTTCGGAACTGAGTGCGCATCTTTGTAAGCAAATTCATGTCTCTGGAAATTAACTTAGCAGTTAATTATGTTCCAAGAGAGATCGAAGGAAATAAGAACAGTTAATACAACTGAAAAGAAATTTATTACAAAAAATTAATGAAGATATGTGTATATATATTACAAGAAGAGATCCGAGATGATTACACAAGAAAAAATTTTGGCCAACTAAGAAATTACGTAGAAAATAAGAGTACTTAGTGAAGAAGAATGAAACATCAACAGAAAGCTTTGGCCTCAGCTTTAGAATGAGTCTTATTTTTGTAAATACAAATAACGAGTACGGATATATATATATATATGTAGAATATTTGAAGGGTAGGACGTGGCCATTTTGCAACTTACACCACTCTTTTAACTATTTGAACATCGCTAATTGTTTAATAGAATAATTAAACGAACACATGCATATATAAATATATTATTATTTTGATACGCGTATGCGGCTTTCTCCCTTTCAAGAATAAATCATCTGCTTATCATTTTCAAAGTATTAATCATCCTCCCTTCTTTTGAGAAATTACATCACATATTGCAGTTCTTTTGGACTAGATAGAAACTAATTAATTATAAGACCTTCTCCAATGTACTAGCTAAAAGTCTAAAGTTAGCAATTTTTTCTCAGCAGCGCGTTGACAATAAAATATTAGTGTAAGATAAAAGTGTAAGCGATTGTTAAATATGACATATGATTACTTTATTAGCTGTGCGATACTCATTACATCGTGCATGATAGCCACTTATAACACGCGGCAAAATAAATGTCGTGCATAGCAATAAAAATGACCCACTCAAAACACCCCCTCCACCGGTCAAAGTACTCCCTTCACTAGTCAAATTAGTTCATTTCTCAAACCCTTAACTCCCCGCAGATCATCACCACGTCTTTAATCAAACCTCCGATTTGTACTTTCACTGTTTGGGGGATGTTTTTACCTTATTATCCTTTCTGCACTGCAAATCATTGAGTAAATTGTTTGCTATATCAACCAATAATTTACCTTACATTATTACCCTATGGAGATAGCCTAAGAAAACAATTAATCATTTTGTGGAACTGTCGGCTAGAATAAACATTTCACACAATTAAGGAAAAGAGAAAGGAAGGAGTACTGTGATATTAGCAACTGGGAACGTGTTTTTATTTACTTATTTTCTATTTTTTAATATAAATAATGAGTAAAGATTGAGGCTATTTGAGGGGATGGAAGAGGTGGCCATGTAGACTCGAATCGTTGTCATTTTACAACTTATAACGCTCTTTAACTCTTTGGACAATCTTGATATATTGTTAATAAAATAATTATTTAACGCAGAAATTATCTATCGTTCTCCAAAATAATAAATAGCAATTCAATCCCTTTTTATCTAAATCAGGATGATCCCTCATATTCGAATAAACATTTTTATCACTAAGCTAATTCATTCGCTCATAATTAGATTTTAACACGTGTTCTGTTAGCTCTCTCTTTCTCAAGAATAATCATCCGCTTACCTTTTTCAAGTGTTTTTCTTTAATTAATTTCCTACTTTCTCATCTCTCAGTACTCTTCCTTTTCTTAATAATTTATTCATTTTTCTATTCTTTTACAATAGGCACCACATGCAATTAATAATGTAAAAGGAAGATTTTAATGTCTCTCTCCTTGCTTCACTTTCCAAATTATTTGATTAACCTCCCTTCTTTTAAGAAATTACATCACCAAGAATTTTTAACTTTCTAGCTCATATATATGTCTATATATATGCTCAACGCACATATATAATTAAGACATACAAATCTTACCAAAAGGAAAAGAAGATTGCCCAATTTTACTCGATTTGTCACAGTAATATATATATATATAGTCTATCCCCATTATAGTCCTTAATTTTGAACTAAAAAAAATTAATTTAAGGACAAAAGAATTAACGTGTTCGCTAGAATAATCAATCATTTTACACAATTAAAGAAGTCAAAGGAGGGAATGTGAAATTAGATTAAAGGACAGAAAAAAAAAATTCGGAACTGAGTCCGCATCTTTGTAAGCTCATGTCTCTGGAAATTAACTAACTATTTAATTCTGTTCCAAGAGAGAGCGAAGGAAACAAGAACAGTTAATACAACTGAAAAGAATGAAATATCAATAGAAAGCTTACATATGCCTCAGCGAATATCACTATATATATTTGAAAAATGCTTGCTCAACATTTTTACCACTTATTTTTACCGGGTCTATTACATGAGTTATACATCGGTTGTATTTTGTGAAAATATAACTTATATAATGCATGCGGGTAAGAATATCAGAACATATTATCCGGTAAGTGTAGCATTGCTCTTATATTTTAATGTGAGTATTCCTATTTGAAAAAAAAAATGATTCCATATTTTCCTTCCCTATTCGTTTTTTTTAGTTCAATTAATATACTCTTGTTGCAGTTTTTTCTTAATTTTTTTTTTTTGATATCATTGATGGAGATTCTGATTAAAAGTAATGTATTGCCACTTAAGATTACATTGAGTGCGTGTCGGATAATAATTGATAAGTAATGGGTAAAGTGTAAATAGTACTAAATTGCGTCTCGCTCAGCGAATTTTATACTGGGCGAAAAAAATTTATATGCACTTTATATTTGTGGTTATTGTGTCTATAATTTTCATATATAAATAACGGATTATTATGATGCTATTATTTTTTGTAATGTATAAAATATTTTTGTATTAAATTATTCACCATGGATTTTTAACTTTCTAGCTCTCTTATGAGTTATGATACATATGTATATATATACGGGAAATTTCAGGTGCGGAACAATCCATATGAATTGGTCCTTTTTATAACAGTTTATACCCTCAAATATTTTTATGACGGAAAACCGTCGTAAAAGAATTAGTCCGTAAGAATTGATCCGTACAAAAAACGAACCATATATATATAGATATATCTTTCCCAAAAGAAAAAAACATTGTCAATTTTATGCGATTTGTCAGAGTAAAATAATATATATAAAGAAAAAAGGGTAATAAAAAACAAACATTTCAACAAGTGTTTCATTCTGAATGACTCAACCAGGGTAATTAGCTTCTTCAAAAAAAAAAATCTTGCTTTAGTAAGGGACGCAATTTATTTTTTTATTACAGAAACGAGGAAAAGCTTGAAAAGACAAAAAATTACTGATTCCAGCCACTAAATGAAGATTGAAAAGACAAAAAAGAACAAAGAAAATCTTGTTATCTTCACTGATTCCAGCCACTAAATGTTGAAGATTGGATTTTTTTCTTAAATGGAATTTTGTTACAGTAAGGTACCATGGTTAAATCAATGAATTAGAGAGCAGGAGATTCAATAGATGTCAAATTCTTTCTTCCTGGTGTTAGATGAGAGTTGAATTGGGTCAAGATTTTTATGAATTACCAGGTGAGTCAGCGTTGAAAAAGAAAGATGACTGCATTAATTTTTTAGATATCATTTCTAAAATGTTGTTTGATCTTGGATGGAGTGTTTGATTGAATTTGTCTCAAAATCCAAGCCACTCATTTGAATGGACAGTCTAGATTTTTCAACTGCACTGGCCGGGGAAATTAAATTTGTCACTTTAGAGGACCCTACTCATTTCGTATTCAATCATCCAATACGAAATCAACAATCTCGATCAAGGCCAATAAAGTGACTGAGAAAGGGAGTAGTAGTTATCTATGTAATTATGATTTTTGTTGGTCATTGTTCCGATCAAGCACTCTAAATGAATATCCCTTTCGTATTCATTCGACCCAAGGAACTCGCCAGGAACCTTCTTCTCCTATTCTCGAGAGTTTCAGAAATATGCCCAGCATAAGGAAAAAGCATTACAATAATCATAACAGTAAATCACGATCTTAGTAATGAAGTAAAGAAATAGAATTACTATATTAATAATGCGAAATGAGTCTCAAATGATATTGAAATGAAAGGGGTAGTTGCCAAGACATTTACTCCTCGTACAATAATAATTACAAAAGTCACCTACATACTATTGAAAACAGTGAAAAAAGGGCCCGCGACATTATTTAAGCATTAAATAATGAGTAATAAATTAATTCACCATGGATTTTTAACTTTCTAGCTCTCTCATGTTATATTTATAAATGGGTCAAGTTAACGTGTACCTTAAAAGCACATTTACTCACTTATAAATAGAAATAATTAAATTATAACATGCATTAAATTAGATACAAATTCTCATATAAAACGGTATTTTTTTCATTTATGGTATTGTTAACATTTGTCCTAAGGGCACATGTTATCATTTTCCTTTATATATATACAAATCTTACCAAAAGAAAAAAACAATTGTCAATTTTAAGCGATTTGTCATAGTAATATATTATATTACTATGTAGTGCACTATGCCAGGAAGGGGTTTAGGCGAAGCACACAAATAAGGTACGTCTCCTAAAACATCACTTACGACGTACATTAATATCCATCTCCTAAAACTTCATTTATGCAACGTACAAGTAATTAAGAATGTCGCCTAATTGTCATCTTAGGCGACGTACAAATAAAGTACGTGGCCTAAAAGCCAACTTATGCGACGGATCATAAGCGACTAGCAAGGTACATCTCTTCAACCTACACGTTAGGCGACACACTTATTAAGGAATTTTGCCTAAAGGTTTCCTCACAAACCTTTTGACCAGGTCTCTTAGGCAACACACATTGATCTATGTATGTCGCCTAAGAGACATAAGGGTGATGCTCGTTGTTGAGTACAATGCGGCACCGTAGAAACAAGATCTAACAATAACTTAAGTAACAAATTCTTGTTTCGGGATCCCAACATAAACATAAATAACAAACAAGACACAGATAAAGAAAAACTAAGAATAACGAGACACTGGGAAAGATGATTAGAAATAATAAAGAGACATCTCAGGCGACGTACATAGATCAATGTCCGTCTCCTAAGATTTCACTTAAGCGACATGTATGTCTCCTAAGATGTCTCTTAGGCGACGTACATAGATCAATATGCAACTCCTAAACCTTAACTTAGGCGACACACAATGACCAATGTACGTCTCTTAAAGGTATTTTCCCCCTCAATTTTCAATAAAATTTCAAATATTTGAAAATTTTAAACTGTCACTTAGATAACGTACAATGACCATTGTACGTTGCCTAAAGGTATTTTCCCCCATTAATTTTCACCAAAATTTCAAATATTTGAGAAATTTAAACCTTCACTTAGGCGACGTATAATGACCATTGTGCGTCGCCTAAAGGTATTTTCCCCCTCAACTTCCACCAAATTTTCAAATATTTGAGAAATTTATAATTCACTTAAGAGACGTACAATGACCAACGTACATCGCTTAAAGTTATTTTCTCCCTCAATTTTTAACAAATTTTTAAATATTTGAGAAATTTAAAATTCACTTGGGAGACATTATAGGAAATAAATCTAAGGAAGATGGAGAGAATAATATCATAAACACAAACCTTTTAGTAAATTATTCATTTATTAATTTATCGGTAAATTAAAATATCATTTAATTAATAAAATTGGCTGATTCGATCTAGGGGTGTCACTCTGTATAGTTTTTACCGAAATCAACCAAATTAATCCGAAGAAAAATAGTTTTGGCATTATATATTGAAATACAGAAAATTGATTTACCGAAACCCTGAAATGAACCGTGATTACCGAAAATACCGAAAAATTGAGTGGTATAATATTGATTTTCATTGTCAAATACCGATTGGTAAACTGAAAAAATTGGTCTTAAAATTTTTATTTTAGTTTTGGTATTAATAAAAGCCATTTACCGAAAGACTACCCCTAGTCCAACTTTATTAATTTACATAGTTTTTATTATATATATATATAATTTTATTTTATTTTTAAATAACAAAATCCATTTCCTCCTAAATCTATCCGATCAAATCCTTAACCCCTCAATCGCACCACCCAACTCCCCCTCAATTGCATTGCCCATCTTAAAACCTTAACACCTTTCCATCGCACCACCATCAAATAGCTACTCTCAATTGGCACAACCATTTGCCACCATGGACCAACACCATTGCTCTCAATCGGTACACCGTATCTCATTTTTTTCTCAAAATAATAACATTTTGACTCTTTCAAAATTTATATCTTATTATATATTATATATTTCTAAAAATTTATTATTTTTATTTTGTAATACCTACCTATTTTATGGTTTTTTTGGAGAAAATCCACTATGCCCTTAGTCAATAGTGTGGTGCATTGAAAAATTGTGTAAAATCTTATTGTGGGTTACAAAAGCCCACCCACTAGGCTTAAGAGGAAAGATGTACAGAGTAGGCAAACAAAAGGAGGTATTATGCCTAGACAAAATAAAGTTTGCATCTTGATCTTTAAACCAAATAAAGATCAAAGACCAAACAACTAAAGTGAAGCAAAACATAATATTACAAAACAGAAAAATACAGTTCTGAAAAACAGAGGCAGCAACAATAAAACAAAAAGAAAGACTATGTAAATCTGTAGTTTGGCCTATGATAAAAATCATTGTTGTAAAAATGGGCAGTTTCTTGGGAAAAGGAAGGCAACCATTGAATTTGATCCATTTTCATGCCAATTTTTGAGAGTTTGTCAGCAACAGTGTTAGCTTCTCTATAGATGTGAGAGGCATAGAAAGTAATCTGTTGGAGGTAATGCCTGCAATTATTCCATCTAGTTGTTAGCTGCCAAGGAACAAAAGAGTTGGTGTTGAGCAAGCATTTGAGAGCAGCCTGGGAATCCATTTCAAACCATATCTTCTTCCATCCATTAGTCCAAGAAAAATCTATGGCTTGAATCAGAGCATTAAGTTCAGCATAGAAGGCATTGTGATTGCCAATTCTTCCTACAAAAGTACCCTTGCAGAAGCCTTTACAGTTTCTAAAAATTCCTCCAATAGAAGCAGGACCTGGGCATCCATATATTGGCCATACCATCTGTATTAACTTTGAGCCAACCTGGAGGGGGGGAAGTCCAGAACACTTCAGTAATATTAGGGAAAGGTCTAGCTCTGCCTTTTATGTTAAAAAACTTAAGAATGAGGAGATCTTCCACGGTGTTATTCATGTGCCCCGGAATAAGATCACCAAGTTCAGAAATTAGAGAGGTCAAATGGTGTTTGAAGGCTGTAAGATTGATCTTAGAATTTCTGAAAATGACATCATTTCTGACCTCCCAGATTTTATGAAAAATCATAGAAGCACCTGCCAACCAAACATTGGACACTTGTATGCTCCCTTTTTTTGAAGAGATGAAGTTCCACAAATCAGTGGGGTTTGAAATGGGAAAGTTGTGAACGTTAAAAATGGAGAAATACCATTTCCAAACTAATAAGGCAAAGCCACATTGAAGCAGGACATAGGAGGTGGATTCAGTGTTATGTTGACACATGCAGCACCTTGAAGCTGTACTGATGCCTTTATGTTGAAGAGAGGCTTGAGAGGGGACAACATTATAAAGGATTCTCCATACAAAGGTTGTAGCTCTAGGGGGGATGAAGGTGAACCAGACTTTTTGAAAAACATGGTTGCTAGTGGATTTCTGAAAGAAATTATAGGCATCATTAAAAGTCAGGTGTCCCTTAGAAGAGTAAGGCCAGACCATGGTATCTTCAGTAGGAGTGATGGGAAGGGGGATGGCTGTAACTATAGAGTTAAAAGCTGGAAAATTAGTTCACAGCCAGTTTGGAGTATTCCAAGCATTGTGAGTGATCCAGCTGCTAAGGTATTGATCCAAAGGAATACTTGGTGGAGGAGTAGGGATATCAGTGCACCAGTCATCATGCCATATTTGTATGCCAGTGCCATTCCCAACTATCCATTTAGCATGAAGTTTTATGATGGGAAGTGAAATTTTGATTCCTGGCCATGTGGAGGAAGCTTTGTAAGAAGCTTGAGATTGGGAGAATTTAATGGAAAATCTAGCCATCATGAATTGACTCCATATTGAATTGTGCATTAGGATGCCCCATGTAGTTTTGAGAAGAGCGGCCTGGTTAAGATTGACCAAGTTCTTTATACCCAGCCCACCATTATTAAGGGGGGAGTAAACTTTATGCCAAGCAACTGTAATGATTTTCCTGGACTGAATGTCACCACACCAAACAAAATTCCTTATCCATTGCTGCAACTGCTTCAACAAGAGGATAGGCCATTTATAGATCAAAAAGGAATGAGTGAGCATCGGGGTAATGACATTCTTTACAAGGTCCACTCTACTAGCCATAGACAACAGCCTACCTTGCCAACCTTCTAGTTTACTTTTAATTTTGTCAGCAATCACTTGAAGATAAGCTTTCTTATACTTAATATTCTTAATATTCAATTATGGTTAAACCTTCTTATACTTAATATTCAATTATTTAATGGTTGTTACATTAAATATTTTTTTCAAGGAACAAAGTTTGTAATGTTTATTTACGAATCCTTTTGTTTAGTTGTTAAAATATGAAATATTTTTTTTTTCTACATAATATAGTTCTTTTACAATCCTAAGTATTATACTAAAACTATATTTAAAACTAGTCATACTAAAATTAAATAGATGGGTTGCATCTTAAGTAAATATCTAGTTTTTGTGATTAAGGAATTAATAATAGCTCGAAGTGCTATCATGCATTTTATCTAAAAGTAGGATTTCAAGAATTAGTTTAGTGAAGCATCATTGTTATACTTATGACTCATTTAGTTGCCCATTGTCAAATTATAAATTAGCTAGTTTACGCTTATCACATTTAATTATTGTGTTTGATTGTGAAAATTGAATATGATAAATTGATTTCATTTATCAAAATTTATATAATTGAGTGTTTCTCTCTCAATTTAAAATATATTATTGCTGTAAAACTCAAACCCGCACCATTTAATATATATATATATATATATATGCATGCATGCATGCGTCTAAACTCCACCGGCCTCGTCCCGACCCACTTTGATGAGCTATAATTATAAGACATCAATATTCTAAAAAACACTAGGCAAACCTAGGGGGACCAATATATTTATTTATATTTTAGAAAATAATATTACAAGATTCTAGCTTTACTTCCAAAAGGACATTAAGAGTTTATTAAACAAATATTTCTCATAACTCAAACATAAAAACAAGATTTTTTAAAACAAATATGAGTGAAAAACTCCCTTAGTCTTGCCGAATCTCCATTTCGACAAATTAGAGGGCTACTTAGCTAGGCGAAACAGCAGACCACCGTCTAGGTGGGGTATAATCTGCCCTAGGCGGGGACTTTTAGAACACTGTAAAGTATTATAACATTATTTAATGATAAATCATTGTATTTGTAATGGAACGTGTCAAGTGATATTATTAACTAAAACGGATGTACTATTGTTATTATTAATATTACGGGTGCACGAGCACCTTGTGACTAAGATGAAAAAAAGAAAAAGGAAAAATGTAATTAAAATATAGCAAAAAAAAGTAAATATTGCAAAAAAAGTAAATTAAAATAGTTCAAATACTGAATAATACGAAAAACATGCATCAAAAATTTTGAAAAACCGCATTATTTGATTTTGTTTTCTTGTTTTCAAAAGCCAAGAAGCGAAAATACAGAAAACCAAAAATACTAAATATCATAATTTTAGTTTTGTCATAGGTCACGTATTGAACTAAACCAACCAATTCTCTTCCGTATGTATTCTCCAATAATCCTTCCATCTAATTTATTTTTATAAAAATAAATAAATAGTCATAACGTACAGTCATCTGGCTTGGTATTTCACATTCAATCATCCTAAGAGCCCTACCCCCGCGTAAGGAAAATAACCACGATCTAAGCAAAATAACAATGATAATCAATTTTTGAGCCAAATTGACTACAAATCCGAATTAAAATTTGAGCTCAACTGAAATAGTAAGTGGCTCAATTTGAAATCGCTAGGCTCAGTCCGCATAAAATATATAAATACAGGATCCATCGATCTATCTATACTAAAATAAAACAATTTGTAGTTAAACTAAAACAGACCAAAAATTACAAAATACTAAAATATGTTTTAAAAAAATTAAATTTTAAGTTAGATATTAATCCTTCCCATTTATTCGGATGGGCTGACTTAACTTTAGATGGATATAAAAAGAAGTACTAGTACTCCATGTCCCAAAAATAGTTATTATATAATATTAAAATATTGTAATAATTCCACTTTAAGCTTTAACAGGATTTGAGGGTATTTCTCAAGGCACTTATCAAAGTCCTTTTTGTTTGAAACAAACTCTGGCATAAGTTGGAATGACAATTAGAAAATAACATACCATTAAAAAAAAAAAAAAAAAAAAAAAGGCGTGTGTCTCGTCTCGTGATACTTTTAATTTTTTTTTCAATCTGTTGCCATATCAATTTTTTTTAAAAAAAATATTCTTACCAAACATGATATGATATTAAAACAATTGGTGTCAAAATTCTAAGCATATGTATTGAGAAAGAGTTATTTATAAAAGTCATTCCTAAAGTTTAATTTTTGTCACTTTTTCCCATTTTTTGATGGACCGTCTAAAAATTTGATGGAATTAGTCATGTGCAACGCACATGAGGGGCAAAAGTGGGAAAATACTATTCTATGCACATATATAACTACATATATATATTACATATATACATATATTGATAAGCGCATTATAATGACAGTGTAAGTGCGCTTATGCAAGCATTATATTGAGTTTATATAGATAAACACACTAAATTAAACCTCGAATTGCTACTCGTTGGTTCATAGCAAAAATGGTGTGCTAATATATCTTTTGCAAGCTATTGTTGATGATGAAAAGACACAAAAAGGGATTTTGGATCACAAACCAAAGCATTCAAGGAAAGAACATGAAAACTACCAACTTTTTGAACTAGTAGGATCGATCTTACTAGCTTCCATTTCTTCATTACCAAAGTTCTGCAGATTCCAGAAAGAAACAGACCCTGATTAGGATCGATAAATCGATCTTACTAGCAAGATCGATTCTACTCCCTCACTTTACCAACAAAATTGTTCCAGCTGCAATCCAGAGCAGAAAAGTTCCATATTAAGATCGATCCTACTATGGCGATTTTGCAAATTTGGAGATATTTTAAGTTACTTGTCAAGAATGCCTCCTTGCTTCATTTGTTAAAGAACTCATACCAAGGCTTTCCCACAAAAATTCAATGCACCATAACAGCTTGCCTACCTACTCTCCACCTACTCCCATCTCATATGCATCTATAAATAGAGAGCAAGATCCAAGGGGAAAGCATCATCGAGTTGTGATGATTAATTTCTTGTAAATTGAGAGGAAATCAAGAGAGAGAAAATAGAGTGATATTTTATTCTTCTTCTTGTATTTTCCATTCACTTGTAGTAGAATCATTCAATATCTATTAATACAAGTGTTATTTTGACTCAACTCCATCTTTAAAATATTTTTATCATCCATGGAGGGGTGAATCACCTAGCCAAGGCTAAGGGGTGAGCTTGTTTTAAAAGGGAAACATGGTTAAGTTTATAATTCTTTGAAAGCTCTATTCCTAGTGTTGTTAAATAATTATGCTTGTCATCTTTTGATTATGTTTCATAATTCTGAATGGTTTCAAACACCATAAAGAATATGAAACTCCCATTTAAATTTTCTTTGCTTCCTTATGCCAAGTATATGGAATTCTTTGGTAATTAATGGATATGTTTAGTATATAAATAATACTTTGACTCTTCATGCGTTGTATGATAAGTACTAATTGGATCATTAATATACAAACAAAGTATTTCAAATAAGCATATATTATTCTACAATCACCATTATAAATGGATGGCTATTCTTTTCATATAAAGTTAGAGGTTCATTTCAGATATGGTCACATTTTGTGGTTGAGTGTGAAGTATGGTTTTATTTTTCCTTGTTACCTACATCACTTAAACACACTTTGCCTATATTAGAGGACTCACTAATTGCTTATTTGTTTCCTTAAATGTGGTGTTTGTCTTCCCTCCTAAGGTAGCTTAGTAAAGTTGGATTAGTTGTATTTCCTCAAAATCTTTTACCGCCAACATCTAGACTTCTAAATGAAAAGTACAATATGCAACACAATAAGGAGACTGAATGAGTCGAATTGGATTCATAAACCATGGTTCCTAATAAATAACAAATAAACCCCCAAAGCCTTCGCTTTCCTTTAAAACAAGAATATTCTCAGAATTTTAAGTTTTTTTTTACACATTTTCTCACAAAGCAATTCACAACAATTTAAATCAATCAATAATTACTATATAAACACATGATCTACAAAAACTTTAGTCCCCTCCCTGTGGTTCGATACTCCCACTTCCACAAGTCTATATTACAAATTGACAGCCTACACTTGGGTGTATACAATTGCACTATTTCACGCGCATCATATATACACACACATTAAGAAAATAAACTATACCCAAATCTAAATCAAAATTAATAGTTACCTTGATCTGGAAAAGAAAAACCCAAATTTGAAACCAATCTCGAGAGGTGAAACGAAATTGAAAAATAATCTAAACATGAAATCAAAATCGAATTTGATTCAATTTGAACATATTCGTGAGTTTAATGTCCTTTTGAACAAATTGAGGGGTTTAGTACCCTTTTTGGGGACATATTCGTGGCTCCCTTTTTGGAACATATATACCTAGCTTGGTTATGGCCAAGAAGATCTCTCAAGGTAGTTGTCAAAGTCTTTTTTTGTTTGAAACAAACTCTGGCATGAGTTGGAATGACAATTGGAAAATAACATACCATTATTAAAAAAAAGAAAAAGAAAAGATGTGTGTCTCGTAATACTTTTTAAAAAAAATTAAAAAAAAATTCCATCTGTTGCCATATCAATTTTTATTTTTTTAAAAAATTCTTACCAAACAAGATATGATATTAAAACAATTGGTGCCAAAATTCTTAGCATATGTATTGAGAAAGAGTTATTTATAAAAGTCACCCCTAAAGTTTACTTCTTGCCACTTTTTCCCATATCTAAAAATTTGACGGAATTATTCATGTGCAAGGCACATGAAGGGCAAAAGTGCGAAAACACTATTCTATGCATATATATATATATATATATATTACATATAAACACTAGTCTATGCATATATATAACTATATATATATTACATATATACATATGCACATATTAAGAAAATGAACTATACCCAGATCTAAATCAAAATTGATAGTTGTCTTGATATGTAAAAGAAAGCCCAAATTTGAACCCAATCTTATGAGAGGAATCGAAATTAAAAACCAATCTAAACATGAAATCAAAATCGAATTTGATCCAATTCGAATAGATTCGTTGGGTTTAATATCCCCTTTGAACAAATTGATGGGTTTAGTGCCCTTTTAGGGGACAAATTCGTGGCTTCCTTTTTGGAACATATACCTTTGTTATAGCCAACAAGATCTCTTATCGATCTGATACTCGAAGGAGCTTTGAAAAAGGAGAAAGTGGAAGAGGGAGTTTAGTAGGGTTAGGGTCTAGTAATTTGTAGAAGTAAAATGAGGAGGAGGAAGTTGCTGCTGCCTTCATGGTGGTTAGTGTTGGACAGAAAATGGAGAGAAATCTAGCGCCGGCGATGTAAAGAGAGAAGCTAAAGTTGGGGATAGAAATAATGACCAAAGGGAGAGGGAGAAAGAGAGAGGTATGTTATCTCTTAACCTTTGACGACATAATCATTGCCATTCATTAGATGTATTAATGGAAGGTAACACTATTAATGGATGCATGAAGCTTGTAGAAAGAGTGTTTGATTCTTCTTTGGGCAAAATAAAAACAGGGATAAAACACCTTTGAGTTTTCTTAGAGAGAAAATTGGGATTTTTAATTTCAAATTTAGCTTTATTTCGATCTCAATGTTTTATTTTGATTTCAGTTTAAACTTCTAAATATGTGTTAATGTAATTTTTTTTAATAAAGAATTATGTGTTAATGTAGGAGGCGAAAATTAGGGAAGAAGAAGCAAGATAAGAAGATGAAGTTAGAATAGTATTTTTCCGCTTTTACCCCACATGTACCCTACACATGATTAATTATGTCTACTTTTTAGATGTTCTATCCAAAAATGGGAAAAAGTGAGATGCGAATGAAACTTATAAACTTATACATTTTTAAACTTCGTAGATCAAGGTGAGATAAGATGTAAATTTTAAAAGTGACTTTTGCAAATAACTCATTCAAAAAAGTTTAAGTTACGTTGTTAAATTTTTGAGACCCGAGAACACACTCACTATGTGTTGGTTTAGCCCAACAGGGACATTCATAGTGAGCCTTAGGGTTTCAAAGCCCTTTAAGTCTAATGATATATACTTAGGTCTTTAGACCTAAATAACAATACACAATACACAATAGAATTAAAGGCGGCCGTCATCTCTTCTCAAGCACATTCTAGGATTCCTTGTAGAGAGTACTTGAAGCTGTGGGCACAGTGGTGGTCGTTTATGTAACGCTACACAACGCGAGTATCGTAAGGCCAATCGCACAAGATCCAAATCAATCCACTGTGCATACAGGTATGGGATACTTGTACTGTATTAGTTTTCCAACATTGGTATAAGAGGTTTAGGATTGGTCTTCATACATAATCACGCGAGTGCAATCTCTTGTATATATGTATGTATGATTTTTGTAGGTAATGATCTGTTGTGTTAACATATATATATATATATACTATTAGGAGAGTTTTATATATAAAAAAAAATAGTTTTCTGTTTTTTGAAGAAAAACAGTTTTTTGATTTAAAAAAAAAAACAACAGTTTTGTTTTTCCTTTTTTGGAAAAACAGTTTTTTTTAGGTGTGTTTATTTTTTGCTACGGTACATGCTTTTTTTTATATTATTTACTGTTATATATATCATTGTGTTGCATGTTTTACCTGTTTTATATATAGTGGAAGTGTAGTGGTAGCTTAAAGCTCCTATAGAATTTTGCGCGCAATTTAAATTTAAATTTAATAATATCACATGATGGGGGAGATGATTTTGAGCGTAGCGATCTTTCGATCTCGTGTCATGTGTGAACTATTAAATTTGATTTAAGATTTGTGCTGCAAAATATTATGTGTGTTGTGCTGATAATAATATCCTTATTAAATATCCTTATTTTTTGCGCATAATTAGATGACTTCTAAGAGCATTGTTGCTGACTTGAACAAAGGAAAAAAATTGGATGGTGACAATTATGATATTTGGCACCGTAAAATCCAATATCTCCTTGATGAGCAAGAGGTTTTGGAAACCTTGACCCAGTCTTTGACTCCACCACCGGAGGATGGCAATGATGCCTAACATCGGCGAGATCAAGAGGCCTACACTTAGTGGGTCAAGAAGGATCGTTGTGCATGCTTTATTATGCTTAGCAGCATGCACAATGACTTAATCAGCGCGTTCGAGGATTGGAAGACTGTTCGAGAAATATGGGATGCCCTGAAAGCTAAGTATGGTTCCACTTCAGCTACTAGGTTATGCGCGTAGACTTTGAAGTTTGACTCATATAAGATACGCTCTAACACCCCGATGAAGCAGCTTCTTAGACAGATGTCGACTATGATCCGCGAGCTCAAGGCAACTGGGAACAACTTGAGCGATGAGCAGCAGGTTCAAGCTAGGATTCGTTCTCTACCTGATTCGTGGGAACATATGAGAGTCAATATGACACACAATGAAAACATCAAAACTTTTGATTATCTTACGCGTCATTTGGAGTTAGAGGTGGAGCGCTTGGAAGCTGCTAAAGCTAATAATTCCTCTTATGTGGTTCACTCTGGTTCGCGCAAGGCATCTGGGTCTATGCGCGAGAACCAGAATAACGGGAAGAGGAACGATGATAAACTTGCGCTTAAGAAGGCAAACTCTACCAAACGCAAGCAGGGCAAGCGTGGTGGTAAGAAGGGCAACGCCGACAAAGCATGTTTTAACTATGGCAAAGA
The DNA here is from genome assembly GCA_021464415.1 of Lonicera japonica. Classification (NCBI taxonomy): domain Eukaryota; kingdom Viridiplantae; phylum Streptophyta; class Magnoliopsida; order Dipsacales; family Caprifoliaceae; genus Lonicera; species Lonicera japonica. The sequence continues at coordinate 13,038,875 of CM038465.1, forward strand.
AAGTACTTTGCTCGTGACTGCACTTAGCCGAAGAAGGTACTCTTAAGTTCTAATTCTCCTTTTTTTTATGTAACAAGTGATGCTATGGTAGCTCATCCTTCCTATGATTAGATTGTGAATTCAGGAGCGTCTGAACATGTCGTGAGGGAAAGAGTTGGATATGTAGAGTACTGCCGAATACCAGCAAGAAGCAGAGTACTTTACGTGGGCAATGGAGAAGCTGTTCAGGTTATAGGTATTGGTACCTACAAGATGTACATGCGCGGTGGACGCGACCTATTAATCCATGATGTATTGTTTACTCTTGATATTCGACGGAACTTTTTATCAGTTTCTGCTTTGCTTAGGCTAGGATTTCAAGTAGTTTTCGAGAACAATAATGTTAGCATTTTTAATGGAACAGTTTTTTATGGTAGCGGTTTTATTTCGGATGGATTATTTATTTTGGATATTTTTTATTCTAGTAATAATAATTCTATTTCTTTTTTTGACCTCTGCTGATAATTCTACAATTTGGCATGCTAGACTTGGTCATATAGGCCAGGATATAATGAATCGATTAGCTAGAGAGAGCTTATTAGGTCATCTCACTAAAGTTAGTTTGCCCAATTGTGAGCATTTCTTAGTAGGAAAGTCAACTAGAAAACCGTTTGTAAAGGCCACTAGAGCATCTTTTCCTTTACAATTAGTACATTCAGACATCTATGGCCCATTTAGTGTGAGGGAAAGGCATAGTGCTAGCTATTTCATCACATTTATAGATGACTACACATGTTACGGTTTTATATATTTGATCTCCCACAAGTCTGAAGCATTGGATTGCTTTAAACGTTTTATGAGGTTGGTTAAGAATCAAAGTGGAAGGACCATTAAGGCTTTCTGTACTGATCATGGACGTGAGTATTTATCTGAGCTATTTAAATAGCTATGTGATGAAAAAGGTATTCAGAGGCAATTAACTACTCCATATACTCCACAATAAAATGGTGTAACAAAGATAAGGATATGCTTAGATCGATGATGGCGCAAGCTAACCTCCCAATATCTTTCTAGGGGGATGTTATCTTAGCTGCTACCTACATCCTCAACCATGTGCCTTCTAAATCTATTTCATTAACGCCTTATGAGCTTTGGACGGGTAGGAAGCCTGACTTAAGCCATTTATGCCCATAGGGCGTGGCAGGATATGTTCACACTAGTTCTCACTCACATGGAAAACTAGGCCCTAGGGTGCATAACTTCATATTCATTAGATATTATGAGGAATCTAAATGATATGTGATGCTTGGTGAACAAGAAGATGGAACTGTTTCTGAGATTGAGTCACGAGATGTGGATTTCCTAGAGAAGGAATTCCCCAAGAGAGGGGTTGTGGACAGAAACATTAAGTTGTTTGAAATGGCCGAATCAAACAAAGGCGTTTCAAATCCAAATGAGGATGTTGAGAGCGAATCGCTTCCTAGTGGGAGTGCGCAACCTCCTAGTGGGAGTGTCTCTCCACTAGAGACTGATTCCCAAAGTTCACACTTGCGTAGGAGCAATCGTGAGAGTATCCCACGTCGTCGATTTAAGATTGAAGGGGCAGCTTTCATGTGTACTTCACAAGATGTAGATGAGCCTAGAAATTTTTAGGAGGCTATCACATCCCCTGCTTTAACTGAATGGAAAGTTGCAATAATTGATGAGATGGAGTCTATGAGAAAGAACAATGTCTGGGACTTGGTAGATCTTCCGCCAGGGCAAAGACTATTGGAAACAAATTGGTTCTAAAAGTCAAATGGAAGGCAGATGGTTCCATTAATAGGTATAAAGCTCGCCTTGTGGTGAAAGGCTACACCCAAAAGGAAGGCGTTGACTATGAGAAAACCTTCTCACTAGTAGTGAGGTTTGCCTCAATCTGCCTCATTCTAGCTATTGTTGCTCATATGGATTAGAACTTTTTCAGATGGACGTTAAAACTGCATTTCTCAATGGAGAACTAGATGAGGAAATCTATATGGATCAACATGTTATTTTTATAGCTAGCGGGAAAGAGCGCAAAGTTTGCAAGCTCAAACGATCCATTTATGGGTTAAAGCAGTCATCTAAACAATGGTACTTGAGATTTCATCGAGCCATTTCTTCAAATGGGTTTATGATGATCGAGGAGGACCACTGTATGTACGTTAAACGTTATGGGAATAGCTTCTTGATTCTCTCTTTATATGTAGATGACATACTATTAGCTAGAAACAACAAGGAGATGGTTGTCGTCATACAAACGTGGTTGTCTTTAATTTTTGAAATAAACTACATGGGAAAGGCAAGTTATGTGCTCGGAGTTAAGATCCTAAGAGATCGATCAAGGAAACTTATTGGTTTGTCTCAAGAGACTTACATAAAAAATGTACTTGAACGGTTTTAGATGCAAGCTTGTAGACCCATTGACACTCCTATAGAGAAGGGTAATACCTTAAGTTTGGATATGTGTCCTAAGACTCTTGATCAGAAGGAGAAGATGGCTCGTGTTTCGTATGCTAACACTATTGTTAGCCTGATATACACAATGATGTGTACGCGACTCGACATTTGTTATACAGTTGGTCTTGTCAATAGGTTCCAAGGGAACCCAACCATTTCATTCGTGACATGATTGCGCAAAATGAGGTGGTCCTTAAGCATATCTCTACTAGTCGCATGGTTGTGGACCCCTTGACTATGCCTATAGTTAGAGACATTTACCAGGCTCATGTTAGGAGTCTAGGGTTACAAAGGTTGTGATTGTTTGCTTCCTGACTATAGAGGATATTTGATGTCGTTGATATTATTATTAATAAATTTTTGAAATTTGTTGGTCTTATGTTATTATTTTAATATAACTGCTAGCACACACATTACCCATGGTTGGGATATCATGGTATGAGTGAGTATGTCAATAGGTATAGATCGACTCTCTCACGCGAGTGATCGCCTTTGGCGCCTGAAAGGCAAGCAAAGATGAGGCACATCAAGCTTATGGCGCTGTGATAGCGAGCTGAGCTGACATTGATTGAAGTGTCGACTTGAAAAGGGCCAAGATAAAGTCTTCCAAAGACTGAATATGGATACCCCACTATCCATATATAACCTGTGAATAGCCGGATGCAAAATTTCATCTAGGCGCTGAGACGAGCGAGTAAGTGGATTTTTCGGGTTAGGCGCTTGACAGCGACTAGACTAAGATCTGTACGGTGTTTGGTAGTGACATACGCTCTTTATTAAAAGAGAACTCTACCGTAACATGTAAGTCATACTACATGTGCTTCGCGACCTATATAAGGAAGTGAAAGAATGATCCCTGATTCTTAACTGTGTGAGTCCTTATGAATTGATACAATATGTATGATCATTTACTATTTTTTCCCTATGTGACTTTTGACTGTATCATGAAGAGGAAGTTCAGTGTATGTTACTTCGATGTATGTATCCTATGGCTAAGACTGATGCGGCCTAAAGGGACATCGTTGGGAAAGTAATTGAATATAATTTAAATGATATAAGGGCGAAAGGATGACTGTTTGGTAGCACATTCAAGTATTATGATCATTAGTACCAAGTTATGTCGCTTTCTGAGAGTAGCAATGTAGCTGTGAAAATGAAATGGAAGAGGTTTAAGCATTGATACGAGATGTGACTCCGAGGGATTGGAGAAGCTTAATCTGAATGTGGTTAAATAGGTCAGGGGTAGAATGAGACGCTATGGGGATGTACTATGCTAGTTCTTTGGGAATTTGGCATAGTACTCCAAAATTTTATTTTCAGGTGGCTAGCAGTCGCACAACTCATTTACTAAGTATGAACATGGAATCTAGAATGGTGTAAAGGAGAATACGATTATTTGCCAACTATGTGCGACTGGGAGATGTTGGTTTTTGGGCCTGTTGGTATAGCCCAACAGGGACACCCATAGTGGGCCTTAGGGCTTCAAAGCCCTTTAAGCCTAATTATATATATTTAGGTCTTTAGACCTAAATAACAATACACAATACACAACAGAATTAGAGGCGGCCGTCATCTCTTCTCAAGCACATTATAGGGTTCCTTGTAGAGAGTACTTGAAGCTATGGGCACAGTGGTGGTCGTTCGTGTAACGCTAGACAACGTGAGTATCGTAAGGCCAATCGCACAAGATCCAAATCAATCCGCTGCGTATACAGGTATGTGATACTTATACTGTATTAGTTTTCCAACACTATGCTTCAAGGGCGATTTAAGAGCATGTAAGGGATAGTGGGGCAACTATTTCTGCAAAAACAAAAACATCTTATTCCAATAATAATTACATAGGTCGCCTCCATACAATTGAAAACGATGAAAAAGAGGCCCAAGACATTAATTAAGCAATTAAGCATTATAAATAAAAGGAGATATTCGTAAAAAATTCATTATATATTTTTGTTTGTTTATTTATTTTTAATACTAATAATGAATTAGAAATTAATTCACCATGGATTTTTAACTTTCTAGCACTTTCAAGAGATATATATACAAATCTTACCAAAAGGAAAAACGATTGTCAATTTTAAGCGATTTGTCACCATATGTTATTTGTACTAAACAGTTTAACAATTGATTAGATTAAAACTAAATTGTTTTAAAAGCTATGAAAGTCATTCGAGGGACGGGGTTTGTATAGTACAATTACAGTACCAGAATCCATGTACTGAGTACCGTTCTAAAAATTTAGTATGCCAAAATCGATTATCGTAACAAAATTTTCGGTACACGTAAATGTGAGAATAATTACGGTAAAAATCAAAACCAAAACAAAAAAAAATTTGATTTTGGTTTCACATATTTGAATACTAAAAACAAAAGATTATTGATTTTATTTTGTTGGTTCTGGTTTTATCTTTTCAAAAACTGATTTGAGAATACCAAAAATTAGAAAACCAAAAATACCAAAAATAAAGGTAAATTATAGATTAACTTTATATTTCATAAAATATATGCGCAATATTTTTTGTTTTAGCTTATTATGTGTACTATAATTTTAAAGTTTATTCCTAAAATGAAAGTATTGTTATGATACATATATACACATTAAATTTATCTAAAGAGCCACGTGAGATGTTACATGATTTTTAATATATGCTAATAACCTAGTTTTTAAAATTTGTAAGTCATTAGTTTAAGATTTTATATATTTTAACACTTTTATATTAATGAATTCATCATAATCCATATGTAAAATTGGATAATATAGTCATTGTCTTGATAAAAAAATGCTAAAAATAGATTAAGTAAATATAGCAAAAAAAAATAAAATAGTTCAAATACCAAATAATATGAAAAACATCAATAAATTTGAAAAACCACATTATTTGGTTTTGTTTTCTTTTTCTCAAAAACTGAGAAGCGAAAATACATAAAACCGAAAAATACCAAATATCATAATTTTAGTTTTGTCATAGGTCACTTAGTGTACTAAACCGACCAATTCTCATGCCTACGTATTCCGAAATAATCCTTCCATCTAATTTTTTTTAAATGAAATGTCATAACGTACTGTCATCTTGATCTTAGTAATCACCTAAAGAAATATAATTACTAGATTATTGTAAAATGGGTCTCAAACGGTACTAAAATGAATGGATCTTAGTAACCATAACGTCTGCGGGGTATAAAATTATCACATAAATCACTACCACCTGTTGGGTCTTTGGCAATCCCTGAAGGATAGATATGACCACCAAAAGTTGGTCATCTTGCCCGATGCTCGCAATGAATAGATGAATATACAATTTCAAGATTTTAGGACAGTGGCTGAATATTATTCTGCACTTCTTAACATTATTACTTGTCTGAAATTATGTGGTGAAAATGTTACTGAGAAACAAATGATTGAGGAGTCCATATCCACTTTTCATGCCCAGAATGTGTTCCTGCATTAGCAATATTGAAGGGTTCGTTTTTCAATGTACACTGAACAATGTTTTAATCAAAAATCATAATTCTAGTCCAACTAGTTCTGAGGCAATTCCTGGAGCAATTGTTAATTTCAGTCAAAATAGAGGCCATGAAAATGGCCCCAATAATCCCCCCCAAAAAGGTAGAGACAAGAATTCTTTTGGAAGAGGTGGACATAATAACTACTCTAGCAGAGGTGGTTATAAAGACCCACACAACAATACAAAATTCAAGAACTACCATAAGTGGAGTGGTAAGAAGAATGAGAACCAAAATAAGAATCATAATCAAGTTCAGAACCAGAATCTATCAAATAATATTTGCCATAGATGTGGAAAAAGTAAGACTTGGTCACGCGCTTGTCATGCACCAAAACATGTGGTAGATCAATACGAGACCTCTATTAATTCTATGGACCCTAATGCAAGCAAATCGGCCACTTATAATATACAGCTAGAATGTAAAGATTTTTTTGAAGATGCCTATGGCAGTCTTGTTACTAAGGAAAATTTTGACAAGATGTTGGGAGCACTACCAAACTAGGTCCAGAAGATCTAAATTATTGCTATTTATTTATTTTATACATTTTGGTAGTTTTAAATAATTTGGTTATTTAGCTATGTTTTAGGAATTGTTAGTTTGTCTTGATATTTATCACTCTTTATGATATGAGCCATATCTTAGAAACTATAGTTTGTTTTTATATTATTGCTACAGTAAATTAATTATTTTAATAATATATTTGGGTTGTTAAATAGTTTATATATTTCTCATATTTCTCTTAAAGGTATGGATCACGGAATGCATGATATTGAGGACAATTTTTGTCTAGTTGATAGTGGCACAACTCATCCTACATTGAAAAATCAGAAGTTTTTTGACGAGTTGGTGTTTAATATATGCAATATATTTTCCATAGCTGGACCTACACAAATAATTGAAGGCTCCAAAAGAGCTCATGTAATGTTACCAATTGGTGCTTATATATTTATTAAAGATGCATTATTTTCAAGCAGTTCTAGAAGAAACTTGTTTAATTTTAAAAATATTATAATGAATAGGTATCACATTGAAACGACAAATGAAGGTAACAAAGAATTTTTATGCATCATTACTAGTGTTGGGAGCCAAAATCTCACACTAAAAAAAATTTAGTATTTTTTCCTTAAGCGTTTATTGCACAGCATTATCTAATGTCAATTTACACTTAATTATGAGCCAGAAGCTCAAGTCTAAAATATCAAAATTTAGTCATCCTAAAGCCTTAAAATTTTGGCATGATAGGTTATGACACTCAGGGACAACCATGTTGAGAAAGATAATAGGCAACTCTTACAAAAAATTCATTGGCAAACCATCAATTAACCATACCAAGTGGGTTTTTCTATACAGCTTATTCACAAGGTAAACTCATCACAAAACCTTTTTCCCTTAAAATTGCTTCTAAATCACCATCTTTTCTTTAAATAATACAAAGCAAAATTTGTAGCTCTATAGATCCCCATAGTGGACATTTTAGGTATTTTATGGTTTCAACTTATGCTTCTACCCGCTGGTGAGATGTAAACCTACTTTCTACTAAAAACAATGTTTTTTGCATGCTTATTAGCTCACATCATCAAACTTATGTCGCAATTCCTTGATCAATTTATTAAGTCAAAAATTGTTGATAATGCGGTTGAGTTTATGTCTCAAGTTTTTGATGATTATTGTTTATCCATATGGATAAAAGTTGAACACCTTCTCTTGCATGTCCACACCCAAAATGGTTTAACTGAATCCTTGATTCAGTATCTTCAACTTATTGGAAAGTCTTTACTTATGCAATCTAGGTTTCCTGTTAACGCCTAGGAACATGCTATATTGCATACAATAAAACTGATCAGACATAAACATGCAGCCTATCACACAATTTTTTCAACACAACTAGTAATCGACTTTCAACCAAACATATCTCATTTGCGCAAATTTAGTTGTGTAGTTTATGTTCCCATTCCAGCTCCCCAAATCACTAAGATGGGCCCTCAACGACGACTATAGATTTATATAGATTTTGATTCGCCTTCCATTATTCGGTATTTAGAACTAATGAAAGGAGATATGTTTATTACACGTTTTGCAGATTATCAATTTAACGAGACAATATTCCATCGTTAGGGGGAGATAAAAAAAAGTCCTTACAAAATTACCCGTTCGAAAAGAATGGTGAGAAATATTGTGGAATAATCTCATTGTCTCATCTGGACCCACGTACAACAGAATGTGATAAAGTAGTACGAAAAATAACGCATTTGCAAGAAATTGCAAATAAATTACCTGATGGATTCAATGATACAACAAATGTAACAAAATCATATGTGCCAGCTATAAATGCTCTTGCCATAATTAATGGCCCCTAAGGATAAAATCAAAATATGGCAGTTAATGAATCTGCACCACACCAGAAGCTATGTAGACCTATAGGTTCCAAATATATCTCCCCAAAAGAAGAAGACTGAACAGTCATGCCCTAAGAATACTTTTGAAGATCTTCCTCATTTCATTTAAGAAGAGGTCGTGGAAAAACCCACTCTTTCTGAGGCCCCAAAAAATGTCATTGTCTTAGAAAAGACACAAGTTCTTAAAGAGACCATAAAAGCCCCCAAAGAAGCATTGGTACCAAATAATAAAGAGATCTTTATACTTTATACTTTAAACTTACTTGAAAGAAATGTGGGATAGAAAAAAAGCGGTCATCGATCATGTATTAGCATTACATAGCTACTGAAGTATCAAATGGTAATGATGATAATAATACATAACCACGTACATTATATGAACGTCAACAACAAAAAGATTAGTCAAAATTAAAAATTTCCATCAAGGCAGAATTGGAGTATCTAAATAAATGTGATGTATTTGGACCTATAGTACAAATCTCAAAAGATGTTAACCCCGTAGGTTAAAAATTAGTGTTTATAAAGAAAAGAAATGAGAATAATGTAATCACATGATACAAGGCACGACTTGTGGCAAAAGGTTTCTTGTAGAAACCTAAGATAAATTATGATTAAATATATTTCCTTGTAATGGATGCGATAACTTTCAGATATCTAATAAGTTTAGTAGTTGCTGAAAGACTAAATATGAGACTCATGGATGTTGTAATTGCTTATTCATACGGGGACTTAGATACAGACACTTATATGAAAATCCCAAAAGAATTCACTTTGCCTAAAGCAAAATCAAGGAGTGCATACTTAATACAACTAAGACGTTCACTGTACGGACCTAAACAACCTGGAAGAATGTGGTACAATCGTCTTAGTCAGTATTTGTATAAGGAATAGTATGAAAAAATCTTATTTATCTATGTGTCTTTATAAATAAATCCATAAAAGAATTTTATATAGTTGCAGTTTACGTGGATGATATTAATCTAATCAGGACTCAATAAGAGCTCGAAAAAAATGCTAATTATTTGAAGAATGAATTTGAAATGAAAGATCTTGGAAAAATAAAAATTTATCTTGGCATGTAGATCGAGAGAAGTACTAATGGGATATTAATCCATCAATCTAACTATATTGAGAACGTGTTAAAACGTTTTGGGATGGACAAAGCACACCCACTAACCACTGCCATGATTGTTTAGTCTTTAAATGTAAAGAAAGATTCATACCATCCTTAGGAAGATGATGAAGAAGTATTAAATCCCGAAATGCCATACTTAAGTGCAATTGGTGCCCTGTTATATTAGCACAATGCACCAGGCCGGGCATTTATTTCTCTGTTAATTTCTTTGCTAGATATAGCTTAACACCAACTAAACAGCATTGGACTAGCGATAAACATAACCTGAAGTATTTCTTAGTTACCGCTATCTCTTGGTAGTTTACTAAACAAACTTTAGAAGCTACTTCTTTTAATCATTCTGATATTTTAGCTCTTCATGCATGAAGTTAGTAAATAATGTGTATGGTTGAGATCTTTAATCCATCATATTCGTAGTTCTTGTCAGTTGTCTTCTATTATAGATGTTCTAAGTATTATTTATCTATGAAGAGAATGCAGCATGTACAGTATAAATTCAAGACGGTTTCATAAAATGTGCAGGACTGGATATACTTTACCTAAGTTTTTCTTCACTCAGGAGTTTCAGAAGAATAAAGAGATTGAAGTCAAGCAAATCCATTCTAGTGACAACTTAGCTGATTTGTTCACGAAGTCATTGTCGAAACCAATATTTAAGAAGTTGGTTAGTCTATGATATTAGCATGTGTCAACTTTATCGTCAAACTATATAAATGTTGTCATTAGGGGGAGTAAATAATCAGGGAGAGCATCCTAAAATATACCATTCAAGATTTACACATTGTACTGTTTTTTCTTTGACTAGGTTTTATTCCACAAGGTTTTCTTAGTAAATTTTTTAATGAGTCAGCATATTAGGCAAAGGATGCCATTTTAATGATTTAGAAGAATGTTATACTCTTTTTCCTTCACTTTGATTTTTTCGTACTGAGTTTTTCCTTAAGAAGGTTTTAACAAGGTAACTGTCATTCAATGGGTGGCGTATTGGACATCCAAGGGGAAGTGTTTTAACGAGGTAACTGTCATTAAATGGATGTCGATATGTGTTGTCTATAGGTTTAACTTGTCCCACATTGATATTATGGGCGACCGCGATTAGCACATTATGTATATATATATATATTCTTGTCCCACATGGATTTTTATAAAAGTAAATATGTTAGCTCTTAATATAAATATAATTGATCGCTACCTATATTATATATCAATTAAACAAAAAGGTCTCTCTCATTCTCTTATTTCTCTCTATTATTCTAACATATCATATATTATTGCTAATTTATAAAATTTTATGCAATATTAGTAGTTGTTTATTGACTTAACCTCCACGCTAATAGTCTTATTTGAGTAACCCCTCAATTTTTTTTATTAGACTCAACCCTCCATTTTCTGAAGCCATCATTTTTTCGTCCAAAATATTTTTCTCTCTGTAAACACCTTCCATCTTATTCTTCCTTTTACCCTCTTCCTTCTTCTAAACAAAACCTTAATATTTTAAAACCATAATTTTCTCTCTCTAAATTTACACAAAATTACAAATCTAAACAAAATTCAAATTCTACAATTAAACCAATGAGATGAAAAATGAAATAATAAGTTATAATTAAAAGCCCTATCTCCACCATCACCATCTCCACCATTTTCTCTCGATCTCATCCCCAACCAACATTAAACTGGCCCCTCACCCTGTTTCTATAAAAATTAGATTAAAGCAAAATCAAAGTTGCCAGCAGTACGTGGTGGGTTTGATTTTCATTTCGTTTGACTTTTAATTTTGATTTCAATTGACCCATATATGCATATATACGTATGTATATTAGAAAGATAAAAAATGGTTATTGATGTAACTATTGATCAATTTATTTAGGGTAAAATATAGTTGTGTCTTTACATTACTGTCCAGAGAAATCTAAGGTGGCATACTTAAATTGATTGATCACTTATGAGATCACTCATACAAACCCTAAGAATCAAAGATAAATTTATCAATTTAACCCTTCAAATTTAAGAGAAGTTCCTTGGAGCATCTTTAACAGCCTTGTAAATTTTCATTTTGTATAAAATTTATGGAACTTGTAAAAAAAATTGGTCTCCACTAGTCTTTTAAAAGTTCATCTTGTGTAAATGCACTTCCAATTTACACTGCCATGTCAACTTTATCTTTTCTTAATTTTTTTATAAAACTTTAAAATGCATGTAACAACTTTTAATACAAATAATGGATTTTAAAAAAATTGTCGGTGGTGTAAATTTTATACCCGACCCACTAAGATAATTTGAGAAACGAGTTTGTATGAATGGAAAAAAAAGGTGAGATATGACATGAGAATTTTTTGGGTACAGTAGGTTCCCCTGGCAACGCTTATGCTGGTCCAATAATACGTCCTCCTTTTGTGTGTGTGATTACTGTATTGAGCTCTTAAGGCAATATCAATGGTGTTACAAGCTTTATCTCTCTAAATAGATTAAGTAAACTAGCAATTATTCGCCTAAATACTCAACAACTAACCTTTTTCCGAGCCTCCATTATTCTAGTTATATGTATAGAATTAGGATTACATCTTCTCATTAGGGTTAATAGTAAAATGACTAAAAAGGGTAAGACTTAGATAATACTCCAGCCATCAATCCCTTATCCACTGCTAACAACTTCTGAATTCGTACATTGGTAGTGGATTAGTGGAGATCAGTACGATTTTGTACTGGTCTGTGATTTGGCATAATTCTCCTCACGTAATTCTTATGCATTCCACACGTGTCACGACACGTGCACGCTTCCTAATAGATTTTGGCCTCGACTATTCGTCTCGGCGTATTCGGTTGTCCTTGTTTCGGCATGTCTTCTGCTTGCTCTTCTTCACTTAGGCCTGGCCCATCAGTTTGGCCCAAGGAATAGACATCCAAGTGAATTGGGCCAGCCCGGTTTACCTTAACCAAATTTTATACTCCCTCAATTGCCCCTCAAGCATGCGATCTCATCAAATAGGATGGGGATTACATGTTTGAGTATAACCTTCGACTGGAAGCTCTCTCGGATGACCCGACCCAACCCGACTCCATGCGTTGGCCATCGGACTGGTTAATTTTTCTCTTATTGCACGCTTTCTAAAGGTATAACCGCCCTTTGAATATTGCATTGGATATATGTCTGACGTTCCAAAGAGAAAAAGCTTTCGCTCTTGAAAAGATATTCTATCTTTGCTATAAGGTTTACCAAGTCAGTTATCTCCCCCTTTGTGCATTATGTTGTTTATTTTTTCCGAGCTTGTCTCGCAATTTATGCCTAGTTGGCTCCATTGCTATCTCCATTACACGCCCTCTCAAAGCCCTATAAATGGGTTGTCATTGATTGAGAATCGAAGAGAAAAAGAAAGAATTTCAACGCAAATTTCTTATTGAGCAGTTCGAATAGGAGGAACTTTAAAATGATGGAGATGTGATTTCAAAGAAAATCGCATTCGACGCTGGTACGTATCCCATATATACGTCCTATTTTGGGCAAGTCGGATTGCGGGTTCCTTTCAACTAACTATTGGTCGAGTTTTTTCATCGAACCCACTTCCACTTAAGTCAAGTGGCTCCCAACACCATTAAGATCATACTTGGTTTAACCGAGGTAAACAGGAGATTCAACATGCAGCTTGATTTTTTGGGACATTGGGTGTTGTTATTAGTCTTTGAGTTTTTCCCAATCTGAGGGTAGATGGAGTTTGAAAGGAAAGGGAGGCCAAGGGCCCCCGCTCTAATTCTTGGCTTAAAGGATTCTTGTATGTATATGTACAGCGATACAATGGTTCTTAAGGGAAATGTGGATCCCAATCCCACCGAATTCTTAGTTCCCAGGCAACACGGTTGACCTTGTAATCCATCGGCGAACCCAATGTAGCATTAACTAACGTTTTCGCTTTTTCGTTTTTGTCTACTCCTTGCTTTCATTTTATTTTTATTTTTTTGCAAATGAGTGATTGTTTAATAAACCTTCTTGGGGTATTGTTCATTATGACCAACTGAACACCATCGCCCATCACACTGGCAATGGCGATGGCTCTATACTAAATCATCCCAGGGAGGCTCATAACTTTCTGGACTACAGTTTGGATCGTACATCATTTCTTGATAGAACCACTATGAGAGATTGAATAAGAGAACGGATAGAACCTCCTGCCCGATTTCAATTGTTCACCCAGTATCACATCCTCAACCAGGACGTTCGGGCTGACACAAAGAGAGCTGCACGTAAAGTAGCTGGGGGCCTGGCCGAGATAGCTTCAGACCACCCACACAAGAGACAGAAGAAAAGTAAGGCTAGCAAGTCTGCTAGAGTGAACACTTTGGCTGTTTCCATCGCTGAAGATGGCTCCTCTGTCCCCTACAAGCCCGATATACCTGTTCCGGCATCCCTTCAAGTCACTGTCATGGGCGACATTTTGACTGCGGCTCCTCTTTCAAAATCAAATTGAGGGGTCGTAGCCCTGGTTGAGGGTCTAGACGACCCTAATACATACGATGAAGGAAAGGCCCAGAGATTGAACAACTTATTGATGACGCTGGGTTCGCTGACCAAATTGGTTTTTCCGGCACGATGCCTTCTACTAAACCAGGGAATCTTCCCCCAATCACTACTATAGAGGGGAAGGTCGGCTCGGAGGCCAAAATCGTACGTCCATTTCCATGCTGACCACAGCTAGGCTAGACGACCCTCTTCTGACCGAAGAGGTCGTATTGGACAAAGGTGCATTTCCCATTTTTTCTTTTTCTTCCAACGTTATTTTCTTCGAAGATTTTTTTTTGTGGTCTACCAATATTAGGAGGCGCCTGATAAATTAGTATCTTATTCGAATTGGTGGTAAACTCAGTCGTTGTTTTCGTGAAACATGCACTGTGGAAGTTTCGCTTCCCCCTCCCTCTGTCCCAGTCATGGGGACTACGGCTCCTCCCTGAACAAAGCGCTTGAATTTTTGGCAAGTTCGCATGCTAAAAGGAAATAAGGCGGTGTTTGCTTTCAAAATTGCCAAGCTTGTCACTCCTTTAAAAAAGAGTAGGGTTTTTCCTCGCGAAGGTGATACGGAGGTAGTCCCATCCAAGGTTCCCCGAGTTGATCATGGGGTTTCGTCACCAGACGCTATTTAGGACGTCGAGGTTACCTCTCAAATTATCCATGATGCCGTAACTTCTGTTGACTTGGCTGTTACTGACGAAATGGCTCATATTCCTACTCTGGCCGTCGTAAACGATGTCGGTCCTGGTCCGTCTGTAGATAAAAGTAAGGCGAAAGTTTTCATAGCGGAGCCGAGGTTGTCCTTCCACTACACCAAAATCAGCTATTTGAGACTGCCAAAAACAGTCACAAAGACCAGTCATAAAAATACCAGTCACAAAAAAAATTGTGACTGTTCATAACAGTCACAACTAGCAAAATATATGACTTTTGAAGCCAACTATTAGAAGCAGTCACAAAGCTCTTTGTGACTGTTAGAGGCAGTCATAAGTTTTTATACTTGTGACTACTATAAACAATCACAATTATGATACTTTGTGATAGTTCAAAACAGTCAAAAATATAAAATTTATAACTATTTATAGCAATCATAATCGTCAGTTGTATCGGACCGTTGATAATTGTTAAGATAATTTCCATTATTTGTTCACACGTATTGAACCCATTTTTCATAGCTTATTTATGTATATGTAAAGCCCATTTATCAATAATTCATTTTCTTCACAACAATTTATTCCTCTTCTTTTTTTTTTACAAAGCCCAAATTCAAACTATATAATAAATAACAACAGTGAATATATAATGTCCATCCCAAAAATGAGGCCAAAAATTCAAGCACGTCCCAAATTACAATCCATAAAATAAGACAACAAATACATATTAATTTCGAGCACATAGCAAAACTGAAAATAAAAGGCAAATTTTCTACTCTCCCGTCTCCATTCAAACACTTCTTTGAATCTTTGCAGCTCCTCCTTATGACCTTATCAAGAATTGTTTTGTCCAATGTTGAACCCAACATTTCTAGAAAATCAACATAAAAATATTATTATAAATTGACATAAAAAGTAATGCTTAAAAAATAATTACAAAGTAACAAAATATATTAATCAGAAAATATTACCTTAATCAATATTTTCAATGTGTTCCATTTCATCCAAAGCATCCCGTTACTGTGTTCCCTTATACCAAAATTAAATTATAATTTTTCATCTTTTCTTTTACTTTTGCATCATTCTTTAACCTTTTTTTTTCTTTTACTTTTTTACTTTTTCTTTTACTTTTACATCATTTTCAATCAATGCATTCCCATTTCTCATTTCCTTTTTTTCTTCTTTCTCACAACATTATTATGAAATGGAATCCACCAGATCAATAAATGCACACACACATATAGAGGTAAATATATTTAATCTTAACACACACACACACATACATATATACAGATCCATAAACACACACAAATATACATATATATATATATATATAATCCTAACACACACACGTACACATATACAGATCCAAAAATACACACACACATATATAATCCTAATAGACACACACATATATATATACAGATCTGAAAAAAATCCTAAGTCCTAACACACACACATGTATATAATGTACTAGGAGAAGAGAGAGATGTTACTAGATTCGACGGTGGTGGACTGGTGGCCGGTGGTTGCGTGATCGGTGGTGGAAATGAGAGAGTGAAGATGAGAGAGTGATGGACTGATGGGAGAGCGAAGAGTGAAGATGGGAGATGGGAGAGTGAGAGAGTGAGAGAGTGATAGGCGGCTGCTGAATGGGGAAAGTATATATATATATATTGTGCTTTAGCCTTTAGGTTACACAAAATAGTCAAAATGACGTTATTTCAAGAAAATTAAGATTATGATATTTAGACATAATTTTCATCCTCATTCCAATTTTTTCCATATAAGTAAAAATAAAAAATAACATTTTTTATTTTTTTAAAAAAATAAAATTTTTAGTTATTTCTAAAAGTTTAGGAAATTATGAGCGGGAGGCATAAAATGATTCAAAGTTTAATTGAAAAATGGGTGGAAAATGAATTATGATGGGGTAAAAAATTCCTATCACCATATAGGGGCCATGCTTTACAAAATCACTAGTGGAACATCTCCGGAATGTTTGTACAAAACCCTCACTAGAGGTGCACATTATCTAGTCACTCAAAAAAGGCTGAAGAATTCGAAGATCATCAGCATCAAAATTCAAAATAGTACCGAAATCCGAAGAAGAATAATCAGGAAAATCACGTCCTATATTCCCTAAAGCTGTACAATCAGGGCTCGTTGGTTCGGCAAGCTCCGCAACAAAATTATCTTGCGAAGATTAAGATAAGAAACCATCCAAGGCAGCCTGGTGATAGGACATATTCGGAAATGATGGCCAAATCCATTTCAGTCGGAAGAGCCCCATTTTCTATAAGATTCGCGGTAGTTGAAAGGATATCCTGTACACCCTCTTCCGACATAAGGAGCCTTAAAAAACTTCCAGGAACAGGTTCTAGAAGATTCACGGCAGTCGGAATAACATTAGGTTCGTTATTTTCTGCCGACGAAAGGAACCTCTAGGAGGAGCAAAGGAGTATGACGAGTTAACGCTAGAAGACCCTCCTTCTAACCAAGCCTCTAATGCCATCACTCGTGCTTGTAACTCTTCCACCTTCTGTTCAAGAGAAGTAAGGAGAGTAGTACAGCCCTTAGTGGGATTCTCAATTCTCACCGTGGCTTCAAGAAAATATGAATTAAGAGTCTCAAGATGTTGATCTTTGGGGATATTTTGTAAAAAAAATGCAACGTTTCTCACCCTAAAAGCAGTGAAGATTGTGTGATAATCTTGGCGATCAATTATATTTCGAAAATTTTTAGCATATTCGCAAGATAGATGACATCTCTTGTGGCTATAAGCGCAAGTTACACATGAAGGACCTGCAAAACGGTGAGGGTTCGACATTATTTTGGTTTACTTTTGTAAGAGAAACTATATTACAAAAGAGAAAAATGGCGTTGGAAGAAATGGATTGGGTCTCGAGGAAGATGAAGAGGGATAAGGGATAAGAACACAGATTTCGAGTTCGAAAAAGAAAAGAAAGTTGTCTCAAAAATGTGGGTGGGAGATTTTAGTAAATAAGATATTAACATTTATGTCTGCTAATAACAGTCACAAATATGAGTCACAAACTTGTTACAATTATGATTACCAAAAACAGTCACAAAGGCTAACAGCTGTTAACACTAATATTTGTGACTGCCATTAGCAGTCACAAATAACACTAATATTTGTGATTGCCATTAGCAGTCGCAAATATTCAAAACTATGACTTTTTAACCTTTGTGACTGCCATTGACAGTCACAATGTTTGTGACTGTCAATGGCAGTTACAAATTCAGCGAAGCGGAAAGTCACAAAAACCTGTTTTGGTGTAGTGTTCCCTAATAGGCTCGTGACTGTAGAAGATTCGGCTATCCGCGATCCCGAGGTTGCTCGTGCCATGATCACGTACATCTCCCTCCCTAAGGATTAAGAACTATTACAGCACAAAAACCCTGCTGACCTTGGGATGGGAGTTTTTCGATGCCTTGTCGAGGTAAAACACCCCTATCACCCTTATTTTTCTTTATCAGTGATGATCTCCCTTTATGTTCATATGAGAGTTGTCGTGCTTATAGGTTGGCGTGCGCTTCTCAGAGCTTGAGTTCAAGCGCATATGAGAGCTGAGGAAGGCCAATGCTGTCAAAAATGAGCGAAGGGCCGAAATCAAGAAGCAGAATGCCTTGATCGTTGATTTGCTGGAGGCCCAAACTGCCCAAGGTAAAGAACTTGTAGCTCTTAAAGTTTCTTACCAAGAGCAAGCTTTTAGCCTTGGTGAAGTCAATGATGCCTTGGAGGTTGAAAAGTTAGCTAGAGAGAGCGCTGAACTGATGGCCAAAGGTGCCGTTGCTAAGCTGAGCCGAGTTAGGGAGTAGTATGCCTTGACCATAGTTTAGTTAAAATAAATGCATGCTTCTAAAATATCTTAATTGGGTTCTCGGCATGAATTTGTATTGATCGATGAGAGGAACTGTGGTTATAATGAGGCTTTGAGTGATTATGCGTCTGAGATGTACAAGCTCGAGGATCTCATCTACCAAGGTAGGTACAAACTCGGTCTTGAAAGTGCTAGTCTCCCTCTCAATCATAATCTATTTGGTCAAGCTGCACTATGCCTTCCTCATCTCCACAGTGCTAAAGTTTCTTCCAATTCTGAAGAAGATGAGGATGAATCCCCTCTAATCCCCCTTCTAAGATTTAAAATTCGCGTCATAGGGACGTATTTGTATATTTTTTTCGGCCCTGAGTCCTCTCTCTGTATGTTCTTGCTTTCGATATAATACAATTTTTCATCAACTTTTAATCTTCTTGAGTTATTTGACGATGTTTTCGTTAATTTCCAAATCAATATTGTTATGATGTTGCCTCTCAAGACACGAAGTGCGTGCTGCAACGTGGAGCATGCAGCGCTTTGTGGATTAATACCATTTACAATTGTTAATATAATCTATAAAGTAGTTTCAAATAATGCGCCTGAGGCACAAGTGTTCATCTCGGTCTATGGTAGATGATACTTGTGACTTAAATAGCCAAAAGGTTTTAAATGATGCCCCTAGAGTACAAGTGTTTATCTCGTCCTATGGCAGATGAAATTTGTGACTTAAATAGCCAAAAGGTTTTAAATAATGCCCCTAGAGAACAAGTGTTCATCTTGGCCTTTGGCAAATAACACTTATGGCTTAAACAGCCAAAAGGTTTTAAATATCGCTCCCAGGGCACAAGTGTTCATATTGGCCTATAGCAGATGATACTTATGGCTTAAACAACCAAAAAGTTTTGAATAATGTCCCCAGGGCACAAGTGTTCATCTCGGCCTGTGGCGGATGACACTTGTGGCTTAAACAGCCAAAACGTTTTGAACAATGCCTCCAAGGCACAAGTGTTCATCTCAGCCTATGGCAAATGACACTTGTGGCTTAAACAGCCAAAATGACGTCACGCTTACAACTCGATCAGTTCGTGGGAGTTACACTGCTCATGCGTGTTTGGTGCACGTGCACATATAGACTTGCATATCCTTTGGTCGGATCATTTGGCGGATTTAAAGGGTAGTTGAGCGTTTTGCCATGTCGCAATCTGGGAAAGGAGCGTTGAATGTCTCTTTCATATTAATTATGTCCCTCATAAACGGTGGTCTGTCTCAGTTATAAATAGCCCTCATCTATTCCATCAATTATCATTCTACTTCTGCATTAGTTTCTCAAACAGTATACGAAAAACATGGACATAAACCCAGACGAGGCTAGCAGTTCCTATCGTCCTCTGACGATCCCCAGCATGGTATACACCCTTTCTCACGGGGTGGAGAGGCTCAAATAAGAGTTTCGGATGTTAGAGAGAGATATCCCTCGGATGGTTAGAACCATCTAGAATCTGGAGAGGCGCTTGGCCGCCGTGACCTCAGAAAGGGACCAATCACAGGAGAGGATTGGGTAGGAAGAAGAAGAACGAAAGAAGGGAATACGTACCTCGACCCTATCAAAAATACATGTTTACCCATGTATATTCGATGGTTGAGAGTTCGCCGCTACAAAACAGGTGGTTTCTTTTTCCTTCTTTTGTTCTTTAACTGTTCCATCTATTCTTACCTCCCTTCCCTCTAAACATTTTGAGTTTCATCATCTTCCTTCTCCTTAAGTTCTTCCTGGATTAGCCTTATCTTGTCAATCCAGGGTTCTGAAGGAGCCTTAGGTAGTTGTTAAAATTTATGACAAGTTGCCCGTAGTATCGCAGCTATTTGTCTCGTAGTAGGATACTTAAGCAATTCTGTAAGGAAAATTTCCTTTGCTGTATTATTTCTAGTTTAGAATATGCGATCAATTGGACCTCGAAATCCCACCATTTTAATCTGTTATATCAATGAAAAATTATTGTTTTGTTCTATAAGCTTTTGTCTCTTGTTTCGATTTTCTTCATGATTGTTTGAATGCTTGTAGTTGAATCACCGTTGTCGACCCCATTACTTTTTGTGAATGGACTTTAAACACGTAAAGCTTTAGCCTGACTAATATTTTGCACCGATAAAATTGTAATAAACTCTAAAATTAAAAATATGATCTCATTGTTTGATGCAGAAAAAAAAACACTCTGGATGTGCAAGTGAAGGTTCAAACAATTTGGACTCAAGATCATCTTATTTTGAATGGACCCTAACTATTTTAGGCAAATTTCTCGATGTATTTAAGCCTGAATTTCATTGAAATGACAATCCCAGTGAACCAGTTCTAGGTATGCAAGTTGAGGTTCAAACGACCTCGAACTAGGATCTTCTAATTTTGGATGTAGTGTAATCTTTGTAAATCTTTTACTACAATTCTTTCAGTATTTCAGCAAACTATAATCCCATAAAACTAATTATTTATGTCAGAATATCTTCGAGCAGTTTTAACTAAGTGTAATTGACCTCGTTTTCTAGTCATCATTTCAACTTGTAATCTATTGAGAAATTTATCTTGAGGGTTTCGGCTTATCGGTCTTCCTGTAGAGGGAGATAGCTGCTCAAATAAGCCATGTGTTGGGCTCTGATTTGCTTGTCATGGACCACCTTGGGGTCTCATGCATCACTTTAGCTGTAGGGGTGCAATTACTTTCCAATACAACCTTTCAATGTACCGTTGTCTCGACACACCATAAATGAATCTTGGCTTTTCGTCTCTCTAGGCCACCTTTAACTCCTATTTATACGAGTTCTGTCTCCTTTGCTTATTTCGTAACCCTTTTGACTCTTTTACATTCATAAACATCACTCTAGGGAGTTATTTTCATAGTTCTAAACTTCATGGCATATTAGCATAGTGGCTCCTGTTCAAACAACCCCGGGGGTAACGATGCCGCATATCCCATTCCTCCTCGCTCCATTTCTTCCGGCGAGGTTTTCAAGAGAATCTATTAACTCCAATTGGAGTTGGTTGAGCATACTTTCGAACTGGAAGGCGCTCGACAAAAGATAGATATAGCTCTCATTGACGGAGCTCACGCTACTGCAGAGACTGCTCGCCTGCCGGCAGCTTTGGACTCTGCACTTCGGCTCCAGGAGTGCTAAGAGAAGGCTCATCACACCTTGAAGAAATGGTACAAATCCGTGGTCATAGAGAGGAACAATTTACTAGCGGAGTTAAGGCGTCGGCATTGAGCCTTGCTTCTCCTCATTTTTTTTTCATATTATTTTTTTGTGGTTTCCAAGCCTTCTCTTGTACACAACTTTAACAATCAATATACAACTACATATGAGCGTGCTTTGATTTCCATTTTGTGACATTCTTGCATTATAAACAAATTGCTAATCACATTAACTTTCATACTTATGTGTAACAACATTAAGATGTTTCTTTTGGTCCTGCCAAATCCAAGGAACTCTTTAAGTGTTCATTAGTCATGATTTTCACTTTAAAAATATCATGAAAGTTAAATCAACTTCATTTTAGTCAGCATGTTTCAGCCTTTGATCTACCCCGTAGGCACTGACATTCGCAACGACCTCATCAGACCTGCGAAATTTACGAAGTGCTTTTGTTGCACTTGGCACTTGCACCTGCACCAACCTAAATAAGATTGCAAGGCCGCTTACCCAATGGTAATTTCCCTTATCAACCCGCGTGGTTGGCTCAAATAGCCTCGCCTTTCTGACACATTCGTTTTGGCCAATCTAACCGTTGCAGTATATGTTCCCATGGGAGGTCTTTGGCTTGCACAACAGTGAATTAAGTAAACTTCTTATTACACAACAGTAGCCCATTACCATTACTTTCTTTGATAAAACAAAAGAGCTATTGACAGTATGTTCTCAAATTGCTGATGTTTTATAGATTTGGAATATCTCTTCCATCTTGATCGTTTAGGTAGTACGCACCGATCCCGGTCGTGCCAGTTACTTCATACGGACCTTCCCAATTGGCAACTAATTTTTCATGATTCAGATCAGTCATTGAATCCATGTTCTTTCGAAAGAAAAGTTCTCTAATCTGGAATTTTTTGGGGTTCATCTTGCTGCCCTTTAACCTTGTTAAGCTTTATTGATAACTATCCAATCGAATAAGGGCAGTTTTTCTCCTTTCGTCAGCAAAATCCAGGGCTTCTTCCATCGCGACATCGTTTTCTCCTAATTCAACCATCATAGTTCTTAAAGGGGGGAGGTCAACCTCTAAAAGGATCACGGCCTCCATATCATAAGCTAAAGAA
Organism: Lonicera japonica; assembly: GCA_021464415.1. Lineage (NCBI taxonomy): Eukaryota > Viridiplantae > Streptophyta > Magnoliopsida > Dipsacales > Caprifoliaceae > Lonicera > Lonicera japonica. The sequence continues at coordinate 13,061,673 of CM038465.1, forward strand.
ATTGGGGTTTCCTCTATAGACCGCCTCGGCGTTATTCTGAACGCCCAAAGTACCGATGGAAACTCTTTTACCCAGTTTTTCTTCGCGTCATCTAACCTTTTCTTCAATCCCTCAAGTATGACCTTGTTCGACGATTCAGCCTGGCCATTTGTTTGAGGGTGAGAAACACTAGAGAAGATTTGTTGAATGCCCAATTTTTCACAGAATCTATAAATCTTCTTGCTTTTAAATTGAGTTATGTTATCCGCAACAATAATTTTTGGAATGCCAAAACAAGTAACAATATTTTTCCATAGGAAAGCCTTCACATTGAAGTTGGCGATGTTGATGAGATGTTCTGCTTCCACCCATTTGGTGAAAGAATCTGTCGCGACCAATAAGAATCTTTTAAACCCAAGTGCCCTTGAAAGAAGGCTAAGTATATCCAACCCCCATTGGGCAAAAGGCCAAGGGCTTGTGATAGGATAAAGCTCGGTACTAGGGATATGAATGATCAGTGCATGCTTTTAACATTATTGCATTTTTTCGCGTAAGCCAATGCATCTTTTTGCATGTACGGCTACCAATAACTTTGGCTTCTTGCTCTGTGGGCCAAAGATCTCCCTTCATTGTGACTCCCACAACTAACCTCGTGTAACCAGTGCAATATTTGATTAACCTGCTTTGGATGCACGCACTTTAAATAGGGACCGGATAATGATCTTTTATATAACTTATCGTCAGGAAATAACCAATATTGGTTGGCTTGAACCCTAATTCAGTATGCTTCCAAGTTATTGTTGGACAAATTTCCACTTTTGAGGTATCGACCTATTGGATCCATGCATGAGACCCTCAAATCGGCGTCTATCATAAAAATCATGTCATGTGCCTGATCAGTCTTTGTACTTCGTCTTGGCAGGAATTCTACCTCGATTACCCTTTTCATGTCTGAATTGATCGCTGAGGCAAGAGTGGCTAATGCGTTGACATGACTGTTATTTGTTCTGGAGAACCTTTCAATATATACCGAATCAAATTCTTTGAACAGTTTCTGGGCCAGTTTCATGCATGCCTCCATCCTTTGATTCTTGGCAGCATATTCTCCCGTTAGTTGATTTGCTACCAACTGCGAGTCGCAATGAACATTGAGATTCCTAACACCCAATGTTTTTTCCCTTTTCAACCCCATGATTAGAGCTTCATATTCGGCCCCATTGTTGGACGCTGAAAACCCAATCAAATAGCTTGTTCAATGATTATGTTGTTGGGCAACGTTAGTACTATTCTAACCCCCGATCCTTATCTGGTCAACGACCTGTTGATGAACAAAGTCTATGTCTTGGCTTTTTGAGTGGTAGCCTGGTTGGTAGCTTGTTCTAAGGTTTGGATTTCTGAAGGATCAACATCCATTGTGTCTCGTTCACTCTGCCCCCCAGTTGGAAGAGATGATGAATTATCTGTTGCAACTGCCAAGTCTAACTACTGATCGATCGGAGTCATTGGGCAGTCAGTGAATTCAGCAATGAAACCGGCCAACATGTTCCCCTTTATCGCTATGCGTGGCTCATACTCGATGTAAGATCAGCCCAGCTCTATTGACCAGTGTTCCATGAGCCTGGATAAATTAGCTCGGCGTAAAGTTGCCTTCATTGGTGTGGAAGTCAGCACCTTGATTGGGTGGGCATTAAAGTAATGGCAGAGACGCCGAGACGCCATAATGAGGGTAAGGTCTATCGGCAGGTAGTTCATTTTGGCTGCCACCAAACTCTTGCTAACATAGTACACAAGTTTTTGGATTCCTTCGTGCTCCCTAATCAGGGCAACACTGACGGTTTTTGAAGATGATGAGGGGTACATGAACAATTGCTCATTGGGTGTTGGGATGGATATGAGCGGTGGATTACTCAGATATGCTTTCAAATCGGCCAACGCTTTGTCACACTCTTCATCCCACATGAAATGCTTTGCGCCTTTTTAAGCACTTTGAAAAAAAGTTGACATCTATCTGAACATTTTAAAATGAAATGATTTAAGGACGTAATCATACCAGTTAAGATCTGCATCTCTTTGATGTTCTTGGGTGCTTTAATGTTCTGCAATGCCTGTATCTTTTTTGGGTTTGCTTTGATACCATTGTTGTTCACTAAAAAACCCAGGAACTTTCCAGGGTTGACCCCGAATGTTCATTTGGCTGCGTTCAGTTTATCTTGTAGTGTCTCAATATTTGAAAAGTTTTCTTCAAATCGGAGATGTGATTGACTGCCTTCTTACTTTACTGTTTCTTCTTTCTGGATCTCTGCCCAAAGGTCTTGGCCATTTGAAGTAAGGTTCCTCTTTGATATGATACATGATTTAGTGGATCGGCTTGGTGAAAACCGTGTGGACCCCCCGATAAACTTCATCGCTAACGTAGGAGAGATCATCCCTCCTTTGTTTTCTAGAGCGGTTAAAACCCCTATCGCCCCGTCCTTCCTTTTTGTCAACGTTCGTGTGCTTCCTCTAATTACCAACCATCAATTTGTCGTCCTCAACGCAAGCGTATTAGCCTATCCTTGAGAGAAATTCATCGAAAGTCTAAGGAGGCTTTTAAGTCAAGGAATTGTATATGCTGTTATAGTCCTTAGGTAAGCCATACCTAAATATGTTCAAAGCAAAGTGTAAAACGCAGCCTTCTGCTTCTTGGAATAGCTCCTAATATCTTTTCGAATACTCCCTCAGAGTTTCATCCCTTCTCTTTCTCATGTTCACTAAGGCCTCCGGGCCTTTCACCACCTTACTGTTGGTTATAAACCTGGCCGTGAACTGTTATACCAGCTCTTGAAAACTATCAATTTGGCCTGTGGGCAAATGGGTGAACCATCTAAGGGCGACCTCGCCCAGACTTACAGGGAACATTTGGCACATCACGGTGTTATCTGAGATCTAGTAAGACATGACTTGTTGGTAGTACCTTAGATAATCAGCTGGATCAATTTTGCCATTATATATGTTGAACTTCGGTTGAGGCAACTTTTTAGGCAGCGGGGCTTCAACTATGCACCTTGTGAATGGCGAACCATCATATTCTCCCAGTAATTTTCGTGCCGGATACCTAGGAGTGTAGGCCACAGATTTTTCTGCCACCGTCGATTCAATCACCTTCTCAAATCGTTTTCTGCCTATGCATTGGGCCCAAAATCCTTCTCGACTAGCTTGTCGAATATACTCTATATGGATTCCGCCACTGGAACTTCTGGAATAGAGATATGTATTCCATGTGGTTGTTTTTCATCTCGGCCCTAAACCTTTGTCTGAACGGGTACCGGATCTTCAGTAACAACATTGTTATGGCATGAACGCCTAACGGTCGACGCTGTGTCTTCCTACTCCGCATTTTTGGAGGCGAATTTTCTCATGTACTTTCTCAAAAGTTCATGTGAGGTTTAGTTCTCCAATCTGAATAACGCAACATTACTGACTGCACCTCTGCCAATGAGGTCATGGTCATCATAATTGTTATCAATCGTCCTCTGGTTCGTGCTAACCGGCGGATTTGGGGGATCGTTTTGTTGTTGTTAAAGGAGTGGCAATCCGCCATCTCCCCCGGTGGGTTGTGCTTGCAAAATCCGTGAGGTGGTCACTCTTGTTTGAGGCATGTTGATGGGTACTACTTTTTTCGGTAGAGAAAAATCACTCACCAGCTCTTCGAAAGGAAAAGAATTGTCTCTCTCTTTCCCACAGAAGGCTCCAAACTGTGGGTGGCGTAAATTTTAGGCCCGACCCACTAAGATAATTTTAAAAACGAGTTTGTATTAATGGAAAAGAAGGTGAGATATGACAAGAGATTTTTTTGGATACAATAGGTTCTCCTAACAGCGTTTATGCTGGTCCAGCAGCACGTCTTCTGTTTGTGTGTGTGTGGTTATTGTATTGAGCTTTTAAGGTAATATCAATGGTGTTACAAGCTTTATCTCTCTAAACAAATTAAGTAAACTAGCAATTATTCGCTCAAATACTCAACAACCAACCATTTTTCCGAGCCTCCCTTATTCTATTTACACTATATAATTAGGGTTGCATCTACTCATTAGGGTTAAATAGTAAAATGACTAAAAAGGGTAAGACTTGGATAATACTCCAACCTTCAATCCCTTATCCATTGCTAACAACTTCTAAATTCATACGTTGCTAATGAAACAGTGGAGATCTGTACAATTCTGTATTGGTTCGTGTGATTTGGCATGATCCTCTTCACGCACTCCTCATGCATTCCACACGTGTCACAAAACGTGCACCCTTCCTAGTGGATTTTGGCCTCAACTAACCGTCTCGGTGTATGCAGTTGTCCATGTTTCGGCATGTCTTCTACTTGCTCTTCTTCGTTTAGGCCTGGCCCATCAGTTTGGCCCAAAGAATAAGCCTCCAAGTGAATTGGATCGGCCCGGTTTATCTTAACCAAATTTTATACTCCCTCAAAAACTACTATTTGAAATCACTTATCAAAACCTATAAAATAAGATCTAATGTGATTATAATTTAATTTAATTTTTATAAAAAAAATTCAAAAAAAAATTATGAAAAATTATATTTCCAATTTCTTTTCTTTTTTTAACCTAAACCCCTTTGTTTACTCACTAGAAAATAATTATTTTTAATACCGATTTTTTAATTAAATATGAGATAATGGAAAAATTCAATTGCTACATGAAAGAATATTAAAAGTGAATGACTTTCTTTTTTAAAAAATTGAAAATAATTAATAAAACAAAGTAATTTCATCCTTTTTTAACTTATTTCTCGAAATTGACATTAAGTAAATTTAAAATATTTTTATGACAAAGGTTTTGACATTTTTCTCAAGGCTGACATTTTTTAAATATATATATATATATATATTTATCCAGAGGGTCATGAAAATAAACAATAGTGGCTGATTTTTGAAAAATAGTCATAAAATTAAATATTTCGCCTTTTGTGACTCTTTTTTTTTGAAACTAACTTAAACTTAAAAAAAATGATAGTTATTTCAAATTTTACACAAAAAAATTACGAAAGTTTTATTGGAACATATATATATTTTTTAAGTTCTATGTTTTGTATAAATACGAACGTATATCTGTGCCATCCGGCACAATGAAATAATTTTATTTTGATAATATGACAAAAAAAATTAATGTGTGACGAATTTAAATCGACAAAATAAATCAGTTTATTTTAAGCCCATTGTCTAGTCGTCTAGTTTAACGTTGTGAATAACTGAAACGTAAAATCAATATATCTCTATATTGAAAAAAACTAAAAGTATACCGGATTGGAGCGACTTGTTTTTAATTTTTTAAAGAGTTTTTTAATCATAATCCAACCACGTAATGACAAAATCAATCAGTCTATTTTGAGCTCATTGTTTAGTCCAATCTAATGTTGTGAAGAACTGAAATGTAAGTTCAATATATCTTAATGCTAAAAAAATTAAAAGTGTACTTGATTGGACCGATTGAGATGACCAATAATGTACGAATACATAACGTACGACCTCAAATGTTACACAATAATTTTTCTTGATTTTTTTTTTGCATAATTATATAGTCAAGATCGATCTTGTTTAATTGATCTTGATTAGTAGATTTTAAATATTATTTTTTTCCTAAATTTTGAATTTTTTATTTTAAGTTATGATATTTTTAATGTAGACAAAATTATTAGTATGTGAGAGTTTATTGTGTGTATATTATTGGTGTGAGTGTTTTAACTTTGATGTGGCATCTTAATGTGTGTATAAAATCATCCAATGGTATAAAAATAATGCATACCATACTATTTGTATTTTTAACCATTAAATTTTTATATTTTTTGAAAAAAAAAATTAGTCAAAGATGATATTTTATAATATAAATAAATATATATATATATATATATATGTATAATTTATGATTCAACTTTTACGCAAGATTGGAAATGGTCTTGGATAGAAAAAAATTTCACTTTAAATGGTTTAGAAAAAATAATTTTAAAGTGAAAGTTGATCGATATTATTTTGATAATCGAAGCGTTGATCAGTGGGAGAGAGGCAGCTTCGGAGGTCTAGTGAGAAGTGACCAAGGAAAATGGGTCAAAGGCTTTTTGCGGGAACATTGGTTGCGCCACAGTCATTAAAGCAGAATTATGCACGTTGAAATTGTGCAGAGAAAGGGAGTGGATGGGTGTTCCGGTTGAGTCTGACTGTCTCATTATATCAAATTGAAGGTGGACTGTCTTTCTTATAATAATTGTAGTCATTGCACTTCTGTTGGCATTTGGCACCTAACCCTTGACGTCCTTGTCACTGTTTAAAAAGTTACAGCCAAGATTGCAGGGACATTTACTGAGGTATTTTTTTTATTTTTTTAAAATTAAAAAAGGTTTAAGTATTTTCCTTCAACCTCATGAGTCGAACTGCCAGTATACTTATCTACATTTCCTTAAATTATACAAGATTTAAAGTGGTATAAATATATATGTAGTTTTTGTGGTATAGGATAATCGTGCATAATTATTTACACTCGTCAAATATGTCATAAACACTCTCTCTCAAATATTTTTTAAAAGAGATTCGGGTTACCGAAAGTGGACCGAATTCCCGAATTTCTTTTAAAAAATAAATTTTGCCAACTAAAGGACTTTGCCATTTCACTACTTTTTCCGAGGCACTCCCTAATTCAAGTATAATATTTTTCTTCTGGTTTGCCCTTCTCAATCTATTATTTCACTCTTAGAGAAATAATCAGTTTAGATTACTTATTCGTTTAATCAAATTAAGATTCAGTTTATTTTTTGTATTTTGTTTACTTATGGCTTAATACTCATTATTTCATTAATGGTTAATTACCATTAAATTTATTTAGTACAATAAGATTTAATATATTGATTATTTCTCAAAGTGAAATTATAATTTATAACATTCGAAAAAAAGAAAAGAAAGAAAATAGTGAGTTTTAATTTAAAACAAAGCAAATTTAATAACACCAAGAGATACATACATGGAAAACAATTATATATGGTAAATTATGAAGTCTTCCACAGCAAAAAATAACATCATGAAACTGAAAAATTTATTCAATGTTGGGAATATTAATGATTATGTTATCAAATAGTAATAGATGTTGTAAAATAATGATTCATGCCTTATGTATTGAAGCAAATAAATACAAATATAATAATATTAAGTCCATGTTTTTTGATTAGTGCTGCTCTTTTTATTTTTAGTGCAGTTTTTAACTAAAGTTTTAGCAATATAAAAAAATTTGAATGAGACCGAACTAGACCGAAACCGAATAATTTGGGTGAGGGGGGGGGGTCTTGGTTCCATAGATATGAAAATTGAAACCGAACTGAACTGAAACTGAATTATGAAGTTTGGGGAGGGTTTCGGGTTCCCCAATCTCTATCCCGACCGAAACCGAAAATACCCCTAGAACCCTATTTCCTTTGCACTTTCATGCATGTAAATGTATCTTTCCTATGTAGGAAAAAAAGGATATCTTGATGTTATAAAAAAAGGAAAAGAAAAAAGCATCTCCAATGAGATTGTCCAATAGGATGTCAACTAAAAAAAATTCTTAGATTTTTTAATAATTTTATATGCAAAATGGATCTTCTTCGATAGACCTTGATGTATACATTTTAGTGATATAATTTTTATAAAGAAATAATTTATATAATAGAAGTTAAATATTTACAAGCTTAAAACAGGCACCCATTCGAATTTAAGAGAGGTCCTGAGTTTGAATATCATTCAGGATGGAGAGATTATTATTGTAGTAAAAAAAAGAAATTTAGACTTTCTCTTTATATATATATATAAAACTAGGTGGAAAAACATTAGGAGAGTTGAATTAATATTAATAGTATTAGTTATTATTTAATTCAGTTGTTTTATCAAACATAAATAAATTATATAGTATATGTTTGTATGAATGATTTGATAAAAGCAAATATATCAAAGAAAGCATGGACAAGCTAAAGAGTTATTTAAAGCAATGTGAAATTATTTAGAGTGACGTGGCCTTCTTGTTGACTAAAAGAATAAGATTATGAGAGTTTTAAAGTTTCCAAATCACCGCATTCAAGAGTTTCAAACAAATTCAAGTAAAGAATATGTGTGTGAGTTATTAGAAATTTATTGTTAAAATTTATTAATATTTGGTCATAAGAAAAATTGTTCAAATTATTTTAGTCAAAATAATTTTTGGAAATTACTAAATGCTAGCTTATTTAATTTTTACACATTTGTTTTATTTGAAAATTATTTTATCAATTGTTTTTCAAAAACACAACTCCTCTTTTTTTATCCATCATATCATATTACCCTCCCTTAATACAAGCTTAATATATAGTTATTCTTACAAGTTGTTGTGGCATTAATGAGACAAGAAGGGTTGGTGGCTTGGTATGTGAAAAACTAGTTGTTACAATCCTCAACACCAACTGTTATTCCAAACAGTAGACTGTTGGGCCTTGAAAGTGTATATTTACATGTTTCCATTGTTATACGCTTTCAAATGGCCATATTTTATTCATAGCAGTTGTAATTATATTTTGGGCTATTTATACAATTGAAAAACATTTTGGTATTGCATGCACTCATAAGATATATTTATCCTAGTTACCCTCTCCATTATGGATTCTCTTAGAAAGTGCATTGATTAATACGTTGAATATACTTAAAAACATTAAAAAATATACTTTTTAATACGTCATTTAGTATATGACAGTAACCCTAATTGACCAATTTTCGAATCCAACTAGTGACGCTTTAACTGTAACTTATGCTTTACACTGCTTCGAACTGGCTACAAGCCAGGTGGAATTCTGCAATCACTATGTGTTACACCTAGAAATGATAGAAGAAATGTTGAAGCTTAGAAAGAAGCTACTTAACTTAGTGTTCAACCAAAGCTCCTGATAAATTTAGAGAAAATGAGAGAAAAAGAGTGAATTGTGTATATTAATTTGTCTCTCTTTACAATGAGTAAAGCCCTATATATACAAGTATAGAAGAATGAGAAAAGGAAAGCCTAAACTATGGAAAATAGACATAAGGAAACAACGAGAAAAGGAAATCTAAATTACAGGAGAATAAAGAAGGGAATAATATTGTAACACCCCCCCCTCAAGCTCAGGATGGCTTGGAAAAGATGCGGAGCTTGGATACCAAAAATTGAAAGCGAGCAGTCACATGTGATTTGGTGAAGAGATCAACCGGTTGAAGAACGAAAGAGATATGTGGTAACTGAATATGTCCTTGGGAGAGGTGATGACGAGTAAAGTGACAGTTTACTTCAATATGCTTAGTGCGTTCGTGAAAAACATCATTTGGGCTATTTGAATAGCACTGCGATTGTCACAAAAGAGGGGTGTGGGATCTGGAAGAGTAACGCCCATATCTTGAAGGAGCCAGCAAAGCCAAACAACTTCAGAGGTGGTGTGAGCGAGAGCACGATATTCAGCCTCAACACTAGAACGAGCAACAACAGTTTGCTTATTACTTTTTCATGAAATGAGATAGTCACCAAGAAAAATGCAGGAGCCAGTGGTGGATCGCCGATCAAAAATATCACCAGCCCAATCAGAATTAGAGTACCCTTGTAGCGTAAGGGTAGAGGCAGACGAGAAATGTAGGCCTTGTTGTATGGTCCTTTTTATGTAGTGGATGACACGAAGAACATCGGCAAAGTGAACAGATCATGTTGCAGACATGATCTAACTCACAATGTGGATGGCATTGACGTGAAGAAGGCTAACAAATGCTCAAGCACGTAGATTGAAGCGTACACATGCCTAATTCAAGTTCTCATGGGTCCGATTACAAGAGCACTTGCAAGAAAATTCAAAAAAAAAGATTGTATTTTAATTATTGGACTTGTTTATTATTTTATTTTATGTTGTTTTAAAATTAGTATCTTGCCATGTACTTGATGATGTCATTGCTTACATCATGCATCGATGATGTCATCGCTTACATAAGTCTTTAGTGATGTCATTGCTTATGTCATTAGTAGTAGGTGAGAATAAATATGAGCCCTTAGATCATAGTTGGTAGGATTGAATGTAGACCATTAGATGTATTCTGTAACAACTATAAATACCTCCCAATCCCATTCCATTTGAAAAAAACATAATGAAGAGAGCTATGGATTAATAAAATTGAGAGACCTTTTCTCTTTTGTTCTTCAAGAACATGTTGAACAAATCCGGTTTGTCCATAATGTTCATTCAACTTATCAATTGATTCATCATCATCAATTGTGGCATCATTCGCGTATACCAAGGTTCGCATCTCTTTATAGGTGTTGGGTCGCGGTGTCCATCAATCCATCTACCCTTATATACCAAGGTTCTTGCTTCAATATAAGCAACGGGTCACGGTGCCATCCGAATCTGATTGTAGAAACGATCTTTCGACCGTATTTGTTACGGGTTTCGTCATGTTGTTGGCGTGGTTCGTATCAGTTGGTATCGGAGGTTAGAGTTGAGAGCACTCAAATTGTGCAATCCGGCATATCACATAATGCTCAAAGAAGTGGGAGGCCGCAGCCTAGGGAACGGAGGGCTGATTTTGATAACTATTACCGAGATAGCTTTGACGATGGGGATAGCGATGTCGATTCGGCAATCGCTAACCGACGGAATGGTAGACGGTTTGGTAGGGGATCTAATAGGGAGGATGACAACATGAATGGGATCAAAATGAGGATTCCATCCTTCCAAGGAAAAAATGACCCCGAGGCCTATCTTGAGTGGGTCAAGAAAGTTGAATTAGTATTTGCTTGCCATAATTACTCTGAGGCCAAGAAGGTGAAATTGACGGCTATTGAATTTTCAGATTATGCACTTGTTTGGTGGGATCGCTTGATGATAGAGAGAAGGCGTAGCGATGAAGGGCCCGTGGAGACTTGGGATGGGATGAAGAGGTTGATGAAGAAGCGGTTTGTACCCGATCACTATTATCGGGAATTGTACTAAAAATTATAGGGGCTTACGCAGGGAAATCGTAGTGTTGATGAATACTATAAGGAGATGGAAGTGGCCATGATTCGGGCCAAGGTTGATGAAAATAGAGAAGTTACCATGGCGCGGTTCTTGAGTGGGTTAAACCGGGAAATTGCTAACGCGGTTGAATTGCAGCCATATGTTGAGATTGAAGTTATGGTGCACACGGCAATTAAAATAGAGAGGCAACTCAAGAGGAGGGATAGTTTCAAGCCAAGCCAAAGTTTTTACTCTACTCCATGGAAACAAAGTATGTGGAAGAAGGATGACAAAGCAACCACTCCTAAACCGAAAGTAGAATCGAAATCGAAAGCTCTTGGTGGAAGCCAAGCTAAGGCAGCCCCCGCTAATACTCCTACGACTAGAAACCGGGACATTATTTGTTGGAAGTGTCAAGGAAGGGGCCATGTTTCCACCCAATTCCAAAATAAGAGAGTAATGATGCTTCTGGATAATGGGGAATATAAGACGGATGAAGAAGGCGCTGAAGCTATGCCACCTTTGGAGGATGTCGAAGAGGAGGAGAGCGCCATCCAGGGTGAGTTATTAGTTGCAAAATGAGCGCTTAGTACGCACGCAAAGGAGGATGAGGAGCAGCGCGAGAATATTTTCCACACTAGGTGCCTAGTGCTAGGCAAGGTGTGTAGTTTGGTAATAGGCGGAGGAAGTTGCACTAATGTGGCTAGCACGACAATGGTGGAGAAGTTAGCATTGCACACGACTAAGCACCCGAGGCCTTACAAGCTGCAGTTGTTGAATGATAGCGGTGAAGTGTGGGTAAACAAGCAGGTTTTGGTGTCCTTTAGCATTGGTAGATACGAGGACCAAGTGCTTTGTGACGTGGTTCCCATGCAAGCTGGCCATATGTTGTTGGGAAGACCATGGCAATATGATAGAAGAATTAAACATGATGGCTTCGCCAATAAATATTCATTTGAGATGAACAAGAGAATAATCATTCTTGAACCTTTACCGCCACATCAAGTCTATGCCGATCAGTTGAAGTTGCAAAGTGAGGAGGAGCAGCGGAGAGTTGAAAAGAAAAAGAGAGATAGTGGTGAGGAAAAGAAAGAGAGCGAGGGAAAAAGAAAAGAACTTGAGAAAAAAAAGAGTAGAGTGGAAAACCAGTGACTATTGAGAGCAAATTTCATAGGAGGCAAAAGAATTTCTATGTGAGAGCTAGTGAAGTGAAAAGAGCGATGCTTTATAATCAGCTTCTTGTACTTGTATACAAAGAAGCGCTTTTGAATACTAACAAGCTAAATTCTTCTTTGCCTAGTGTTATTGTCTCTTTGTTGCAGGATTTTGGTGACGTCTTCCCAGAGGATACACCAAGCGGTTTACCACCCATCCGAGGAATAGAGCACCAAATTGATTTCGTACTCGGAGCCTCCATTCCAAACCGGCCAGCCTATAAGAGTAATCCGGAGGAAACAAAGGAACTTCAAAGGCAAGTTACGGAGCTGTTGGAGAAAGGGTATGTGAGAGAGAGTATGAGCCCATGTGCGGTGCCAGTTTTGCTAGTGCCGAAGAAGGATGAAACATGGAGAATGTGCGTGGACTGCCAAGCCATAAATAATATCACGGTAAAATATCGTCACCCCATTCCACGTTTAGATGATATGCTTGATGAGTTGCATGGGTCTAGTATATTCTCTAAAATTGATTTGAAAAGTGGATATCATCAAATTAGGATGAAAGAAGGAGATGAATGGAAAACAACCTTTAAAACAAAATATGGATTATATGAATGGTTAGTTATGCCTTTTGGTTTAACTAATGCACCTAACACTTTCATGAGAATAATGAACCATATTTTGAGACCTTTTATTGGCAGATTTTTTGTAGTCTATTTTGATGATATTCTTATCTATAGCAAGAGTCTAGATGACCACGTAATTCAATTAAAATCTGTTTTGGATGTCTTGCGAAAGGAGAAGTTATATGCTAACCTGAAAAAGTGCACCTTTTGCACGGATAAGCTTGTATTTCTTGGTTTTGTTGTGAGTGCACAAGGGGTTCAGGTTGATAAAGAAAAGGTGAATGCGATTCAAGAATGGCAAAGTCCTACAAGTATTGGGCAAGTGCGGAGTTTCCATGGACTTGCTAGTTTCTATCGGCGGTTCGTGAAGGACTTTAGTACTATTGCGGCGCCATTGACTGAAGTGATCAAAAAGAATGTGGGATTCAAATGGGGAGAGGAGCAAGAGAAGGCATTCGAGTTACTAAAAAGCAAGCTAAGTAACGCCCCATTGTTATCTTTACCTAACTTTGCAAAGACTTTTGAAATTGAATGCGATGCTAAATGGAATTGGTGCTGTTCTTATGCAGGAAGGAAGGCCAATAGCATACTTTAGTGAGAAGCTGGGTGGGGCGACCTTAAATTACCCTACGTACGACAAGGAGCTTTATGCGTTGGTGAGAGCGTTGGATACCTGGCAGCACTATCTTTGGCCAAAGGAGTTCGTGATTCACACGGATCATGAATCATTGAAGCACTTGAAGGGGCAGCAAAAGCTAAACAAGCGCCATGCCAAGTGGGTGGAGTTCATAGAGACATTTCCATATATGATCAAGTACAAGCAAAGTAAAGAGAATGCTGTAGCGGATGCTTTATCACGCAGGTATACTTTAATTGCTACTTTAGATGCTAAATTGCTTGGGTTTGAATACATCAAGGATTTGTATTGTGATGATGCTGATTTTCGAGATACATTCAATGCATGTGAAAAATTAGCATTTGATAAGTACTTTAGGCATGATGGATTTCTAATGCGTGAAAACAAACTTTGTGTGCCTAAATGTTCATTGCGCAAATTGCTTGTGAAAGAAGCGCATGGTGGGAGTTTAATGGGACATTTTGGTATAGCTAAGACTTTAGGAGTATTGCAAGAACACTTCTTTTGGCCTCACATGAAAAGAGATGTTGAAAGAATATGTGAGAGATGTGTTACTTGTAAGAAAGCAAAGTCTAAGTTAAATCCCCATGGTTTGTATACTCCATTACCCATTCCTAGTGACCATTGGGTTGATATTTCTATGGATTTTGTGTTGGGTTTGCCTAGGACTAAACATGGGAATGATTCTGTTTTCGTGGTGGTTGATAGATTTTCTAAAATGGCTCATTTCATTGCTTGTCATAAAACTGATGATGCACCACGAATTGCTAATTTGTTCTTCAAAGAAATTGTGCATTTGCATGGCATGCCTAGAACCATAGTTTCTGATAGGGATGCAAAGTTTTGGAGCTACTTTTGGAAGACTTTGTGGGGAAAGTTGGGTACTAAATTGTTGTTTTCTACTACATGTCACCCCCAAACTGATGGCCAAACGGAAGTAGTAAATAGAACTTTATCCACTTTGCTACTTGCCATAATTAAGAAGAACTTGAAAGAGTGGGAAGAATGTTTGCCTCATGTTGAGTTTGCATATAATCGATCTGTTCATTCTGCATCCAAGTTTTCTCCTTTTGAGATTGTGTATGGTTTTAATCCATTGGCTCCTTTGGATTTATTACCATTACCTGTTGAGCATGCTAACCTAGATGGCAGGAAGAAACTGAGTTTGTTAGACAGATTCATGAGAAGGCAAGGCAAAACATTGAGAGAAGAACCGAGCAATATGTGCGACAAGCTAACAAAGGAAGGAAGAAGATGGTTTTCGAAACAGGAGATTGGGTTTGGTTGCACTTGAGGAAGGAACGCTTTCCAGTTCAACGGCGTTCTAAGCTTTTACCGAGAGGAGATGGACCGTTTTAAGTTGTGCAAAGGATCAATGACAATGCATATAAACTTGATCTAACAGGCGAGTATAATGTAAGTGCTACATTTAATGTCGCTGACCTAAGTCCGTTCAGTACAGGTGACGAATTGAGGACAATTCCTTTTCAAGCGGAGGGAATGATGAGCCTGAGGATAGCACAAGAGCTGGATCATGGAGTGAAGACTATGCAGATCCCATCCGGGTTCCAAGTGGTCCAATCACCCAAGCTAGAGCCAAGAAGATCAAGGAAGCACTCATGATCGTGGTCCAAGAGTTGATGAGTAAAGCTGGAGCTTGGAGAAGTATTCATGGAAATGGAGAACAAGAATGGAGAATAATGCTTAGCCAAGAAGACGTAGAATAATTAGGGCGTTTTTATTATTGTTTTTATTTATTTGCAGCCCAAGGATTATGTTTAATTAGTATTTAGAGTGATGGGCCTGCTAAGAGTGTTTTTGGGCTTATTTAGAGTGTTCCATTATTTTTGTTGCCTTCAAATTGGGCTTGTTTTATTATTCATGTTTTTAGGGTTTGTTTAGGGTTTCATTAGGAGGCCCATCACACTTCAAATTTGAGTGTGATTTCACCTCTTGTGTTCTAAGAACACTTCGAACAGCCGGAATATTATTCTTGTTGTTCTTCGACTTACCAATCAATTAACCCATCAATTGATTGTTTGTCTTCGACTATACCAAGGTTCATTCTCATTTTAGAGATTGGGTCGAGGTTCCACCTCCATCATCTTCGTGTGATTCCAAGGTTCTTACGTATTTAACGTCAATGGTCGCGGATTCGTCATATTGGATAGAAATACGGTCGCGATTCACATCATTGATATCAGAGCTTTTCTCTTGGTATCAGAGGAGAGCTTC
Organism: Lonicera japonica; assembly: GCA_021464415.1. Lineage (NCBI taxonomy): Eukaryota > Viridiplantae > Streptophyta > Magnoliopsida > Dipsacales > Caprifoliaceae > Lonicera > Lonicera japonica. The sequence continues at coordinate 13,077,296 of CM038465.1, forward strand.
TATTTTCAGATTTATCTATCATTTTATTTCTTGTTCTTGTTTGAGTTTCAATTTGATCTAAAAAAAAATTAAAAAAAATTAGAAGATATATATTTGTATGGGCAATATCATGAAAAGGATTTGAGGATAAATCATTTTCAAGAGGAGGGGAATGACGTGAACAAGGCTAGAAAATGCTCAAGCACGTGGATTGAAGCATACGCATGCCTAATTCAAGTTCTCATGGGTCTGACTACAAGAGCACTTGCAAGAAAATTCAAAAAAATATTGTATTTTAATTATAGGAATTGTTTATTATTTTATGTTACGTTGTTTTAAAATTAGTATCTTGTCATGTACTTGATGATGTCATTGCTTACATCATGCATCGATGATGTCATCGCTTACATTGTGCATCGATGATGTCATTCCTTACATAAGTCTTTTTTGATGTCATTGCTTATGTCATTTGTTATAGGTGAGAATAAATGTGAGCCCTTAGATCATAGTTGGTGGGATTGAATGTAGACCATTGGATGTATTTTGTAACAACTATAAATACCTCCCCATCCTATTCCATTTGGGAGATATAATGAAGAGAGCTATGCATTAATAAAATTGAGAGAGATTTTCTCTTTTGTTCTTCAAGAACATGTTGAACAAATCCGATTTGTCCGTAATGTTCATTCGACTTATCAATTGATTCATCATCATCAATTGTGGCGTCATTCGCGTATACCAAGGTTCGCATCTCTTTATAGGTGTTGGGTCGCGGTGTCCATCAATCCATCTACCCTTATATACCAAGGTTTTTTGCTTCCATATAAGCAATAGGTCGCGGTGCCATCCGAATCTGATTGTATAAACGATCTTTCGTCCGTCTTTGCTACGGGTTTCGTCACGTTGTTGGCATGGTTCGTATCAGTTGGTATCAGAGGAGAGCTTCTATTTTCAGATTTATCTATCTTTTTATTTCTTGTTCTTGTTTGAGTTTCAATTTGCTTTAAAAAAAATAAAATTAGAAGATATCTATTTGTATGGGCAATATCATCAAAAGGATTTGAGGACAAATCATTTTCAAGAGGAGGGGAATGACGTGAACAAGGCTAACAAATGCTCAAGCACGTGGATTGAAGCGTACACATGCCTAATTCAACTTCTCATGGGTCCGATTACAAGAACACTTGCAAGAAAATTCAAAAAAAAAGATTGTATTTTAATTATAGGACTTGTTTATTATTTTATTTTATGTTGTTTTAAAATTAGTATCTTGTCATGTACTTGATGATGTCATTGCTTACATCATGCATCGATGACGTCATCGCTTACATAAGTCTTTAGTGATGTCATTGCTTATGTCACTAGTAGTAGGTGAGAATAAATGTGAGCCCTTAGATCATAGTTGGTGGGATTGAATGTAGACCATTGGATGTATTTTGTAACAACTATAAATATCTCCCAATCCCATTCCATTTGAAAAAAACATAATGAAGAGAGTGATGGATTAATAAAATTGAGAGAGTTTTTCTCTTTTGTTCTTCAAGAACATGTTGAACAAATCCGGTTTGTCTGTAATGTTCATTCGACTTATCAATTGATTCATCATCATCAATTGTGGCGTCATTCGCGTATACTAAGGTTCGCATCTCTTTATAGGTGTTGGGTCGCGGTGTCCATCAATCCATCTACCCTTATATACCAAGGTTCTTGCTTCCATATAAGCAACGGGTCACGGTGCCATCCGAATCTGATTGTAGAAACAATCTTTTGTCCGTATTTGTTACGGGTTTCGTCACGTTGTTGGCGTGGTTCGTATCAGGCATGACTAATATCTGGTCTGGTGATGGTGAGATAGTTAAGACTGCCCACAAGTTGCCGGTATAAAGTAGGATTAGCTAGAGGAGTGCCATCAGAAAGAGAAAACTTGACATTCATTTCAAGAGGAGTGTCGGCAACCTTGTTGTCTGTCAGACCGGCCCAATAAATAATATCATAAGCATATTTCACTTGAGAAAGAAAGTACCCTGTAGAGGAGTGATCAACCTCAATGCCTAAGAAATATCGAAGAGTACCAAGATCTTTCATTTCGAAATAGGAACACAGATAAGCTTTGAGTCGACATATAACATCCAAATTATCCCTAGTAATAATCATATCATTAACATATACCAGAAGAATAATAATACCATGTGATGAGGAAGATGTGAACATAGCCGAATCATGAGAACTCTGAGAGAATCCATGGGCGAGAACAGCAGTGAAGAATTTTTCAAACCAAGCTCTGAGTTCTTGTTTGAGTCTGTAGAGAGCAAGTCGTAATTTACATACTTGACCAAGATAGTGAGGAAGAACTAGAGGAGGTTCTTTAGAGAGATCACCAACAAGGAAGGCATTCTTGATATCCATTTGATGAATGGACCATTGTCGGACAGAGGCAACTGAAATAAGAGTGCGAATTGTAGTCATAGGAGCGACAGGTGCAAAATTTTTCTCATATTCAATGTCATATTCTTGAGTAAAGCCCTTCGCAACAAGACGATCTTTGTATCGGTCAACAGAACTATCAGCCTTAGTCTTAATTTTATAAATTCATTTACAACCAACAACAGATTGATCTGTAGGTAAAGTGGTTAGATCCCATGTATTGGTTTGCTGAAGAGCAGTAAATTCATCAGCTATAGCATGTTGCCATTTAGGATTCGATGAAGTAGCCCGATAGGAGGTAGGTTCATGGAGAGACAGCATGGCAAAGAGAAAACAATGATAATCTGATAGCTTGGTTGGTGGGCAACGATCACGAAATGGTCGTGTCATAGTACCGTCGATGGAACAGATAGAGTCAGGACAGGATGTAGAGTTATCAGTAAGGGCACAACCAGATATAGAATCAGTGGGAGGAGTAGGTAATTGTGTTGGATCAGGAACAAGGAAAGGAGTGGGTGGAGTATGAGAGGACTCGGCGATGGAGGAGTCAGGGAATTGATCAACCGTCAAGGAGGACTCAGTGGATGACACATGATCTTTAGATAGGGAGTAGTATGGGGATTTTCCCAGAATGTGACATGTCTAGAAATTCGAAGTCGTTTTGCAATTGGATCATAACAACGATAGCCCTTTTGTTGAACTCCATACCCTAAGAAGACGCACATAGTTATTTTTGGTGTGAGTTTTGTGCGTTCTCATTTTGGAAGAAGCATAAAACAGGTGGCCCCAAAAACACGAAGAAATGAATAATCAGGTCTATTACCAAATAACCGTTCAAAAAGAGAAATATTACCAGCAACCACGGAAGGAATGTGATTAATAATGAAAGCAGATGTATGGATGGCTTCACCCCAGAAAACAGAGGGGACAGAGGAGGAGATAAGTAAAGTATGGGCTGTTTCAACAAGATGACGATGTTTACGCAACCCTATTTTGTTGAGGAGTGTCGGGGCAAGAGAGTTGAGGAAGAGTTCCCTGAGATTTAAGAAAATCAAGAAAATATTTAGACAGATATTCACCTCTAGCGTCGGATCAAAAAACTTTAATGGTTTTGAAAAATTGAGTTTTAATCATAGTGGCAAATTCAATATGAACTTTTAAAAAATCCGATCGAGAACGAAGTAAATAAGTCTAGGTGTAACGGGAGTAATCATCAATGAACAAAACATAATATAAGGCCCCGCCCATAGAGGTAACAGGAGTTTTACCCCAGACATCAGAATGTACAAGATCAAATAGAGAATCTAAAACAATAGTACTATTATTAAAAGGAAAAGCTGGTTGTTTAGCCAGTTTACAAGCAACACAAGAAGAATCTTTGTCCAATGTAGCTGGTCCCAACAACCCTTTATTAATCATAAATTGAAGACGTGAAAAAGAAACATGACATAATCTAGAATGCCAAGAAATAAATGAGGAGGGATCGGGGGTAAATGTTGCCAATGATGAACCAGTGAGAGAAGGAATCTGTAATCTGTCTGTCACATATAAGCATCCAAGTCTATAGCCTATTCCAACTGATGTCCTCGTCGAATGGTCCAACACAACAAAGCTAGAAGAATCAAATGAAATGATTAGCCCAAGATCACATAATTGGCCAACAGATAAAAGTTGCATAGATAGTTGAAGGACAAGAAGAACACGAAGAACTGACAAACCGTCGTTGGTATTGATAGAACCAATTTGACTAGCAAAGATAGTGGATCCATTAGTTGTATGAATCGGGGAAGATGAGTGCATCGGACTAGTAGTGGCAAAGTGGGCAGAATTAAATGTCATGTGGTTTAATGCTCTAGAATCAAGAAACCATGGAGAGGTGGATGAACCAGTAGGAGCAGAGAAGGCAGTCGCAACAGTATATCTACGCTGGGGAAGGTTGGTGGGGACCTCAGGAGTAAGGTCCTCGGATGAAATATAAGCAGCAGCAGATTGAGAGGATTTTTGTAAGCCTCGCATGTAACGAGAGGTAGGAGAGGGGCAGTACTTAACTGTGTGACCAAATTCCTTGCAGTAGTTACATTGGACCTGTGATAAACCTCTGGGTGGTTGGGGGGAAGGCTGTTGGGGAGGACGTGGGGAAGTGTGATTTGCGGTTGGTCGGTGAGACTGCTGCTGTGGGTGAGGAGCCGTAATAAATACCGAAGACATAGTTGAGGAGAGACATCTGCGGGTTTCTTCAGTAATTAATTCTGTTAAAGCTACTTCAATGGTAGGTAGATGTTTACGGTGGAGCATGGCAGCTCGTAGTAGTTCAAATTCTTCCCTGAGTGCTATAAGAAATTAAACGAGCCGAGTTTTCTCACGAAAGGTTTCCCACAATTACATATCAGTAGTCCATTGTGGTTCCATAAGTTCCAACTGATCCCAAATAAGAGACATGCTAGAATAAAAATCGGAGACAGATTGTCCTGTTAGTTGCTGTAGAGCCCGTATATCTTGTTCAAGCTTGTACTTTTTAGCAAAATTAGTTTGAACATATCTGTTTGCCAAAAAATTCTAAGCTTTCTGTGCGGTATCAATTTCCTGAGTTTTATGCTAATGGATGGTAGGATTGTATTGTCAATCCAGGTCAAGATCTTATTATTATTAATATCCCAGTCTGCAAACTTGGGATCCGTATAAGCAGGACAGTTTTCTTTACCAATAACATAATTTCAAAGACCTTTGCCTTTCAGAAAATTGCGAAATAACATTGACTAGTGACTATAATTATTCCCATCAAGTTTAATTGTAAAAGGAATTTCAGAGTTATAAGACATGGCAAAGAGTGAAAATTTGACAGAAGGAAATAAAATGAAAAAGTAAAATACGAAACCTAATATTGATACATAGAGATGGAAATGGAAAAAACGGAGGTAGTGGTTGAGTCCAGAACGCTGACAAACCTTGGGAACAACTATGTTATATATATATATTTTTTGAACAGTGATTTAACGGCGTTAGTAAAAGTCCGTTAAAATTAACGGTGTTAGGAAATTGTAACGACGTTCGTGAAAGAGGGTATGCTCATAGGCGCATGTAGGGGACGCGCTGTTGACTGCCTGTGCGCATGGTCTGGGTAAGGACACGCATGGGCGCTTGGAAGGTACTCGCGTGTGGGAGCGTGCGAAGAGTGACCGTTTACGCGTGAGAACTACACGTGAATGGACGAGGTGGGTTGGATCTCACGCGCCTAGCAGGTGAGGCCGCTTCTGATGGAGTTTTGGGATGATTTTTATGGGGTTGGATTCATCTTGTTGAGACGATGACAGTGATGGTGAGTTACGAGGTTTTTGTAGTGGTTTAGGTCATTTGCGGGAGCATTGAAGGTTTTTAAAGTTCTTTGATAGTGTATGGGATGGCAGTGAGTTGTCATAGGTGATAGGATGGCAGTGTTTTGACAGCAAGATGGCCGAGGGATAGATGTATTGAAAAAAAAATATTAAAATCGTTCCTCTAATACCATGATAAATTTAGAGAGTGAGAGAAAAAGAACGAATTGTGCATATTAATCTGTGTCTCTTTACAATGAGAAAAGCCCTATATATACAAGTATAGAAGGATGAGAAAAGGAAAGCCCAAACTATGGAAAATAGACATAAGGAAACAACGAGAAAAGGAAAGCTAAATTACAGGAGAATAAAGAAGGGAATAATATTGTAACAGCTCCAACTTGCAACACGAGTTATCCTGGACATATGGGACCATGGAGGAAGGTAGAATGTGAATTGAGGGTCTCATTTGATAAGCCTCCATTGTTATTGAATGAAGAGGAACTCTTGGGCCAAGTTATCTATGCTGGCTGGACTGATAGGGTTGCTGAACGCATTAAAGGACATTCAGCGTTATCAGAGGGAGATAGGAAAGTTAATGAAGTTTTGGTTTGAGAAACGGTATTCCTTCATCGTTGGTCATCTGTTTCCAAATTCTCCCCTGAATTTTTGGTTCACAACAAACTGTTACATTAAAAAAGACCGTACATTCATGGAGCAACAAGCGTGATACCAGATTGGTTTGTTAACTATGCTGGATCTTTGTGCACCTTTTTTGCCCCACTTACTGATCCCAAACCTTATTACGAGCCTATAACTGACAAAGTTTTATGTTGGGTTAGTTCAATTTTTGATCCTCATCTATGGCAGCTCTCTCTGCATAGTTTTCCCATTAAAGATGATATGAATTGAGTTTATGTATTTGCTTACTCTTCGCTTGGAGGCCATGTTTTGCCTTGTCTGGGATCTGTACGAAAATTTATGGCAGCATCCCCTTCTAGTATTTTGAGGCCAGAGGCATTGGGTCATGAATGAGTAAGGAATCTTCTTTGTATGTTAAAGACCAGGTCAAGAACTGTTGACAGTTGTGCAATCTTAAGAGAGGTCTGGAGTAAAATCCTCTGGAACTGTATTCAAAAATTCTAGACTGGTTTCAGGAGGATTTTCATCAGCAATTTGAAGAGCTATGGTCAGAAATGCACCGTGAAGTTATTTTAGATCCCTGGCAATGTTTTCCCAAGATGGTCAAGAAAGATAAAAGTGATCAATTTGAGGCTAAACGTGTAAAGAATAAGGCAAGCAGGCTATTATATTTGGCTTTTTGTCATTTAACAACAGATAATGATACTGTGCTTAGATGTTATAGCTTATTGCATGTTTCTCCTTCCCAATGGAAAATTCAAGTATTTCCACATTTATGTGATTGAGGCCTGTTGTCAGAGGCAAACACAAGTGCGATAAAAAACTGCCATCATGGAGCTTGGTTGTATTTATATACAAACACTTTCATGCTCAATATCCCATGTACGTCATATTCTTTATCGTCAACATGCTGGAGTATTTGTAATACCCCTCCGATGTAACTTGAAAAGCTTTCTGTCTACATGTATTAGAAAGGTGTTGATTTTTCCTCAAGTAGATTGTGATACATAATATTTTGTTTATGTGGCTTAGATTTGGGTGTTTTTTTTTCTTACTTGTTGAAATCTACACAGGGACTGGAGAAAAACCAGTTCAACCCACAGCAGCAACTGCTGCTACCCCAGCCCAACCAATTCAGTGAGTTGTTCTGTTGGATCCAATGCCAATATTTTCATTAGATTCTTGGAATATGATCTAATTATAATTTGGTTTGTGTAGGGGAACTAAGAAATCGAAGAAGTAAGGTTGCCATTGAAAAGAATGGAAGATGTTTATCAATTTATTGTTGGGTATAGTAGTTTAGTTTTGTTGACGAATATTGGAATTTTGCCTTATGTTTTTTAAGTTTTTTGTGTTACCAATGTTTTTTTAATCTAGATGGAAGGAGGATTAAAGTCGATATATGTGCATCATTTTTGGATGAGTGAATTTTTAGTACCTTTGTTTATTATGAATTTTATATTCTTTTATTAATTTCCAATGGATTGTGTCAAAATTGCTTGAAAGAAATATGTGCCTTTCTATAAAGATGTCAAGAGGGTTGGATTGTTTTTCCAGCAGTTCTTGTTTTTTTAACTCTTGAGCCTGTTCATGAGAGTTTTGTAATAAACCCATCAAATGTGATTTTGCTCACGTCCTTTTCAATAATGAATCCCTTCAATAGTGCTCAGAAAGAGATTGATACACAGCCATATCTACACTGTCTGTCCTTCGATTTTGTAAGCTTACTATATGTTTGGTCTGGTGTCATAGGCCTCGTTTCTCCCTGTATATTTCAAGTTATCCCATCAAACAACTGATTCGAAGGCATTTCACTAGTTGTCTTCCATTTTCGTATATAAACGTGCGAGCAATCAAACTTAACAATAAAAGCTCTGGTATGAGCTCTCCTTTCAACCCCAATTACCAACCATATGTTAGGTTGTTCTGGATTTTTGGTCTTAAACCCAATTGAAAGAAAAAACCTAGAGTCGATCAAAGCGATGGTTTCTCTCCTCAGTCCTCATTCAGTCGATCATCTCACGGCTGTTTCTTCTTTCTTCTTCTCTCCTCGGTTCTTACTCAGTCAATTATCTCACAGGTGTTTCTTGTCCTCCTAGTTTTTCTCCTCACACTGCTAATTTTTTTTTCTCAATTATTACTTCATTGATTAATTGATTTATGTCTCTGGATTTTTTCTGCTCTTCTTGTTCTTGTAAGAAAATATGGACTTTTTTTTTAATGTTATTACTAGCTTTCTGATTTTGTAAGATTGCTTCAATGTTTGGTTTTTTATTTTCTTTTTCTATAGTAGGGCAGTAGGCTCACTTATAATTTTCATGAATTCTTAAATTCTTGGCACTTTGGCAGGTAAGTGCATTATATTGTATGTTCTTAATTATTAGTACAACATGACATTACATCAGTTGGTTTATGATTAGAATTATATATTTCAAGCTTTTTGTGTGTGGTGCGCCTTGCGCCTAAGATCCAAGGACCTTAGCTTCTCAGTGCGCCTTTGGCTTCTGACAAGTATGCATGTATATATATATATTGTAGGGAATTAGGGTAGTGAACATGCATCACATACACAATAAATTGCACTAATCATTAAACCCTAAGATCTATACTGTTGAATAATAATCGACATAAAACATACATTTGAACACGGCGGATCAAATCCTTCTGTTGTTGTCGTCTTAGCGTAAAAAGTACGATGCCTCTACGGTATGCACACACGAACGAGAACAGATCTGTTGACCTTGAAGGTCTTAATCTTATTTTGATAATAATAATAAATCAATCATGTGTAATTTAACATGTTCTTGATATAAGATTATAGATTTCTTATTTGGAAAATCAAGAATAGCATGATTGCTCAAAGGAAGTTTGACAAGGATCATTCAATCAATATCCGATCAAGTCAATGAAGCATTGAACTAAAATCAATCTATCCGAATCAAGATCATCCAACTACAAGCGTTGGTCAAGTCAAAGAAGATCATTCTTATCACTCACAAGCTAGCAATGCAAATCCATGAAGATCAAGATCACGAATCATATGCTAAAGCTTAAAGGGAAAAGCTTCAAGTGAAGAATCAATTTGAAGAAACAAATCGAAGCATTGGAAGACTCGCCTATTCGGTAATTGAGTGTTTTCTTAAGATTAATGTAAAGTTTCTTAATTGATTGATTATATAGCTCAAATATGAACTTACATCTTTGTTAGATTGATCAAAATCAGTTTGAATCAAAATTTCTTTGAAAACACCATTCTTGCAAAAACCGGTTTTCAAATAATTTTATATTAAATTGATTTGAGCATATTTTGAGCTCTCATGAAAATAGGTGTCTTAGGATAATATATTTAACCTATCCCACGCATCAAAATTGATTTTGGAACTTAATTGCAAAAATGTTTATTTTTTCCCTTTCTAGACTCGCTCCGTTTTTGCGTTGTTTTGATCTAACGGTTTGTTGGAGGCCTTCCCAGACTCCGATCATTATGAAATTTGGGAAACAGTTAGTTAACACATTATAGTACTTATATCCAAAATTTCATCAAGTTCTAACCGCTGGATAATGAGATATGGTCAAAACAAATCGGGAAAAATTTGTTGTCTGCAGCAATCTATCTAAACAGACCAGCAGAGGTCATCAGTCGACTGATGGCTTTGCTCAGTCAACTGATGGTCACTTAGTCGACTAAGGAGCCTTGCTCAGTCGACTGATGACCTGAATATAGCCGTTGGATTTCGAATTTTTTACTATTTTTGGTACAAAACTTCCACCAAACCTCTCAAACGGCTATATCACTTTTGGGACTATATATATGACTTCCAAGAATCATTATACAGACCTTGAATCACACTCATACTCCATACTTCATCTATCTTCAATATCTAAAGATTCAAGAAATTGTTTTTGATCAATTATTATCATTTGAGCTATATCATCTTGATCAAATAGGATAACTATAGTGTGAGCTTCAAATTGTATTCTTTATACACTTGAGAGCGTTATTGTAAATTGGTGAGAATCACCAAACAATTATATTTCATTGTGAGAGGTAAATCTCATAGGAAAAACAAGAAGGAAAATTCTTGTTTAGTTTTTGTGAAAGGTAAATTTCACAAGGTTAGCAAGAGGGTATCTTGTGAGAGTATTGTGGTGTAGCAATACTTGTAGAGTGTGTGAGACAACACTTGTAGAGGTTTGATCTTCACCCGGAAGGAGATTGATTTTAGTGAAAATTCTCGGGGAACTAACCGAGCGCGGACTATGGTTTGGTAAACCAAAACCGTGTGGACAAAAAGCCTTGGACTTCAAATCGGTTCAATCTTTCTTACTCAATCTCTTTATTTACTTGCTATATTATTGTTTGCTTGAGATTGTTTATTTGCTTGATTGTTTATTTGATTGCATTCCTTGATAATTTGTTTTGTAAATTTGTTTTACTTAAACATTGTTAGAAAAGTTTTTAAATTCCGCATTAAGTTTTAAAAACCCTATTCACCCCCCTCTAGGGTTGAAATCCGACCAACAAGATCCTTTTGGTGTACTAGCACACGATTTTAGGATTCTCTTTATTTCGCCTCTCCCTTTTCCACATTACGTAAAGGAGGCTAGTGGTTTTCCTTTTTTAAAGGGAAACCCTAATGAGAAACCCTAAGTAATAAAACGAATTAGGCCCGAGTCGAACTAGGGCCAAGCCCAATTCATTTTTTGATCCGTCTTATTTTGGTGTGCGACCTTGTAGGTTTATACTCCTTTGGCAGTGCAATTAGAAGCCCATTTTAATTATATAAATAGTAAGTGGTCTCTAGTAAGACATTACTATTATCCATAGGGTATAAAGGTCAAAATGATACAACCTTAAATTATATACCACATATTAATTCCTTTTGTCTATCGATATCTAAATTGAACACAAGACTTAGATAAGTGTCATTCTTGTATAGTTCAATCTTTATATTTTGATCTCTAAGTATAATTAATCTTATACAAATGACACCTCATTTGTGCATGGCCATGCAAATATTAATTATACTCATCAAGGGGCCCTAAGATATCTTTCTCTCATTATATGAGAGTGACAAATTCCATCTTGATCAATCACATACCTCTACATAGTTTATAGTATGCTTGATCATCATCTTTATAATTACTCGGTCAAGAGCAACGTTTGATGATGGCCATCACACCAATTCCCATGCGGGTAACCATGACGATCTCAGGTCTGAGGATAATACGATATCACTAATGGGGAACATCACTGATGACATTATATAACACTCCTCGCAATGCCCCAAAGCGGGTTAGTCCAATACATTGTTCCCTAACAAGTATCAGTGTGTTCAGCTTGATATCTCTATATCCATGACTTGTGGAACATAGTCATTAGCTGACTCATACTCTAATCATTATATCAATATGGTCCTAGATTATTGACATATGATTAGGGACAAATAAATAATATTATTATTTATTTACTAGCATCCCACAATCAAGTCACATACTTGATGAACTAGTATTAATACATATTATTCATAAAACAATCTAAAGTCAAATGAAATAAACTTTATTGATAATAATAAGCAATAGATATCCAAGTACAAATCATAACATACAAATAGTCCTAGGGCATATCTCTTTTATATATATATATATATCAGTTGCCTTTTGGGGTAATGTGTTGTTTAAACCTTACTTATTTTACAAGGTAGAGATGTCAGTAGTAGAATGCACTTGTTCAAGTTGCTCTAACCACTTACACTAGCAATGGATACAAGGAGATAGATGCAAATAACATTCACTTGTTTATTCGGTCTTTCTCGATTGGTATACTATTTAATTTTTGTTCTGACAATGCTATGAAAAATTACTGATATCGTCTTGTACTCAACCTTCCTGCAGAAAGGGCATACACGCGATTGTTCTTATTTATCCTATGTGAGGCCAATATAGGAGAAATATGTATATGTACTGCATGTTGGCTTTATTAGTTTCGACTACTAAGGTTTCTTTTTGCTAAGTTTTGTCTGAATTCATGTTTTGGTAGTCAACCTTGTCATGTGATTATCACTGATTTCGAAAATATGTTATGCTCTTTTATTGAACTTATTCAATTTATCTTTCTATAAGGATAATTTCTTTTTGAAATCAAAAACCTAGTAATAGGGTAGGCATGAAGTTGAAGTGAAACTTAGCCCAAACTTGATGATTAAAGAAACACTTGATGCAATTTTTTTTTAACTTATATGCTTCTCTAAAGACTAGAACAGACTTAGCATAATGGATGACAGGATAACTTAATATAAATTAGGTATATACTAGCGTCATGCTACTAGGCAAAGTAGGGAGTGATGCAACTTACTACTTTGCCTAGATCGATGGAGATAGTCCAGTGGCTAAAAGCATCACTAGCTTACGCTTGACCCCGAGTAGTATGGGGCATGTGGAATTACTTTTGAATCAGCAAGGACCACCTTGCAAGGCGAAATACTCTTGGGTGACTGAAATCTTGATATATTTTTAAAATAGCATTCATAAACAAATAGTGGTTTCATTCATAAAAATTAGTGGTTTCATATTACTTCAATTTGCTCGAATAAACCGTAATGTGGTCGAGTTATAGTTGAACTTTTCGTGTTTTTGTTTGGTTATCATAAAAGAGGTATGAAAAAACCCCAAGAAACTATAGGTTTGAAATTACTACTTATACTCATTTCATCTAAAATTAAGAATCTACTTTGACCTTTTCAGCTATTTAGAAATATTTTACTTTCAAACTAATCAATGGTGTAGAATACAACTCGTTTGGTATCGTGAAACTCAGTACACTGATTATGTCCTTGTGGGTGGTAGAAATTTGAGCAATCCCAATTAAGAGATAATCGGCACAGAATAGTAGATTTGGCAATCAGATGTGGGTAAAAAATGTGATGAACTATGAACAGTTAAAATAACACACAAAATGGAGATGAGATTTGTTTGTAGGTTAGGTTCCTCCGTTAGCTGTTATACCCAATCTAGCAGTACGTCCTCCCTTGTGCCTGTGTTCTTCATTGGCTCAAATGTTTGAGCCCTAAGGAAAGTAATTATAGTAGTTATAGTTGGGGTTTCTTCTTAGAGAGAGAATATATGTGGGAGTGAGTGTAAGGATAATGGGAATTGGATTCATTCGCTATGGATTTTCCTTTCCTATTTAATTTATATGTATAGGTAAGGATTACACTAAAGTTTTGGATGAATGAAAATTACTATAAACTTGATCACTACTCGAAGATTTCAGGTGTCCTTAACCCTATTATATATCCTCCAGCTCAGCTGCTCTGCCCCTATTATCTGACGCTCTTTGAGTTCAGTTGATCGGCTAATAGAATGGAAATGATAATGTCATATGGTTTTTCGGCTATAATCCTGTGGATTCTAGGGCCTTGTTAGTAGGCCGATTAATGGATTAGTTTCCAAGCTTGGGCCTTAAACAAAAAACCCGTATCTGAAATTGGACTTCACTCCCCACCAATACACCTTCCATCCAATTTCGTCCAATGAAATTTAGTTGGAAGCTTAAACAGATGAATTTTTTCACAAAACTTGGAAGAGATGATCTTTATAATGAATATATCATCTCCACAAAATTTCATCAAAAACTTGAAACCGGAAGTAGGTGTACTAAAAACCATCTACAATGACCATTAAAACTTTTAAAAATCATCTCACTCACTTTTGGTTTAAATTTTTGTGATGAAATTTTTTGGAGATAATCTACTCATTGTAGACATCATTTTTCCCAAGTTTTGTGAAAAAAATTATCCATTTAAGCCTCCAACTAAACTCCATTGGACGAAATTGGATGGAAGGTGTAATGAAGAGGAGCTAAGTCCTTTGAAATTTACCTCCCACAGTCCTGAAAAGGAAACTGGACTTTCAATTTGGAATTTTCCAAAAAACAAATGATGAACTCTTAATTTGGGAGGGAGTGAGTAAATATGATTATGAATTCACAATTACAAGAACCTTTTCATCACTAGGTCTTACAAACAATTGGTTTTTTATTAAGGTTAATTTTTCCTTAAATTAGGAAGATAATTTACTTCTATTGGCTAAAAATTAATATTATTATTATATGATGAAATTAAAATTTAGATGACATTCATATATAACTCTTAGTTACATGTATATAACATGAGTATGATTTTCGTTCTAGTTCTCAGTTCTATTCATTGGTCAACCTAGAACCAACCCACTCGGTTCGCGAATTATGGAACCAAAACCAACACATTAATGAAAATTCCAAACCAAACCAACCTACAGAGGTTGGTTCGGTTTAGTTCTTCGCATTGACTGGTTCCAATGAACACTTTTAGTACAACTATTACAAGGCAACTCGACTCCTAACACGTAAAGTCACTTATTTCGAATCGGAAAGAGCAAAAGAAATGTAAACCTAATGGAATATATAGTATATATGCAAAAGCAAGCTGTGATGTCTGACATATCTCACTGCTTTGTTTTAGACAATTTGTTCTTAAGAATATTCAATAAGAGATGGGAAGTTGATGAACTTAATGAAACCAAAGAATTTGTAAGTTGGAAAATAATATGAGGTAATGGGTTTAAAGGGTCTCTTTCAAAATTAAAATAAGTGAAAAGATGTGTTACTTTTTCATTATAAAGTAAGGACGACCAATATTAAAGAGACACCTGGCAATGCTCAAATTGCCACAAAAAACCCAAAACACCCTTGAATTCACTGCAAAAACTATTTCACACTAAATGGGACTGCAACTTGTCAAGATGAATTCAATGCAAAAACATTTTTGTAATAAATTCGAGTTCAATTACCATAAATATTGCAGTACAAAAACAATTTTGCAATAAATCCAAGTGCAATTTCCAGAGTTTTGCAAAGCGAACTATATTGGCCGTCGTTGTTTAAGGACGCATAACGTTATGCAAGGCATGTCCGAGATGTTATATGCTTTAAAGAATCTCCAAGAAGAATATGATGCCACTCAATCCTATCCTGATGATATAGATTTTTGATTGTTGGGGTATCGACTTTATAGTATTGTTCCCAACCTCTTACGGTAACCTTTATATTTTAGTTGCCGTACATTACGTTTCAAAATGGGTGGAAGCCCAAGCGTGCAAGAAAAACTATCACAAAGTTGTGATTCGATTCTTGGAAGATCACATTCTTGCATGTTTTGGCACACCTAAAGTAATAATAAGTGATGGTGGTACTCACTTTTTCAATAAAATGTTTTAATCTTTAATGTAAAAGTATGGTGTAAACCATAAAGTATTGCTGCTTATCATCTGCAAACTAATGGTTAAGCCATGTTAGCCAATAGGGAGATCAATTAGATCTTAGAGAAAACGGTAAATCCGAACCGCAAGCATTGGTCTTTATGACTCATCGATGCGCTTTAGGCTTACCGTACTACGTACAAAACAACTTTAGATATGTCTCCCTATAGGATTTTTTATGGAAAACCATGTCATTTTGACGCGATCCCGGATCGTACTCCTAACCAGGTCGTGTGTGAATCCTTGACCCGTAGTCTATAAAGAGACTAGAACCTTGGAATAGGACGAATAGATGGATAATGGAACCTAAACCCAACGCTTAAAGAAGCGCGAACCTCGGTATAATGAAAGACGCCACAATCTAGTGTGGATGCTAGATTGATAAGTCAAGAAACACGTGAATTAATCAATTCACCATGTTCAACATGTTCTTAGAGAACACAAAGAGAAAAACTCTCCAATCATAATTGTATTCATAACTTAACTTTTTAAAATAATATTGTACCTCCTTTAAATAGGAGTAAACAAAACAAATAGAATCCTAAAACAATAAGGAAACTATTTCCTATTAAAATAGGAATCCTAATAAAAAGGAAACAAACTAGATATTATCTCCTAATTAAAATAAAAGACCTATTAAAGAAATAAAGAAGCTGCCAAATAATAATAAAACTAATTACAATCTTCGCTAATTGGTCGTGAGAACACGCTAGAAAAATAAAGCTGAATTTCGGACTTTAAGGCGTGCCCGCGCCTTATCAAAATAGTACTTCTGCCGAATTTCGGACTTTAAGGCGTGCCCGCGCCTTATCAAAATAGTACTTCTGCCTTTTGGTCGCAATTCCCAGCTTTGGCGTGCCCAGGCTTTAGGCAAACACTTCTTCTGATTTCTTCACCTTTTAACTTCAGGCTTTCTTCCTCTTAAACTATAATCCCCAATCTTTAAGAACTCCTTGGAATGCATGATTATCATTCAAGCTTATTGCATCAAACATGTGAGTTATATGGAATTCCTCTTGAATTTTCATGCTCTATCCTTGTTTGCCATCATGTGTGGATCATCATTTGGAATGCCACGAACCACCATGATTGGATAGAAACTAGAGCTAGGCCGGATCACATCACATTTGCCCATAGAATTAGAACATAAGTCATATTGGGCAACTAAGTTGGTTAACTTTGATTTAGAAGAAGCTGGC
Source organism: Lonicera japonica (assembly GCA_021464415.1). Taxonomy (NCBI): domain Eukaryota; kingdom Viridiplantae; phylum Streptophyta; class Magnoliopsida; order Dipsacales; family Caprifoliaceae; genus Lonicera; species Lonicera japonica. Next base: position 13,094,148 of record CM038465.1, read on the forward strand.
CTTGATCGTAAGTTGTAAATTGATGAGATCAATGAATTGCGAAGAGATTCGTATGATAACGCTAAAATAAGCAAAGAACGTGCCAAAAATTTTCATGAATCAATTCTTATAAAAGAATTCAAACTTGGGCATAAGGTTCTTTTTTATGACACGCGTTTGTATCTTTTACTGGTAAAGTTGAAATCTCGTTGGACTGCCCCATACACTGTTAGACATGTATTCCCATTTGGGGCCATGAACGTTAAGGATCCTAGAACTGGCTTTGTATTCAAAGAGAACAGACAACGCCTTCAATCATTTTTGGAATTCTCATCTCGAGAGAAGTCCACTCCTCTCGATGACCCGACCTATGCCTAAAAAGCATGGGTCGATTTTGTAAATAATATTTTTGTTAGTGTTATTAGAGTTTCAAGAATTTTATTGGAGGATCGGGGCAATTCGAGATTGTTTGGACCAAGTTGGGGGAGCCATGAAGTGTTAATAGTGAAAAATGCTGGAAAATTGTGGCATTGCGGATGCATGATCGACATGGTATAATCCATGATCGATCATGGGTGAACAATTTTAGGTAGTGAGTTTCATGATCGATCATGGGTACCCATGATCGATTATGGTGCACACAGTGGGCTGCTAAAGACTTCCATGATCGATTATGGGAGTAACCATGATTGATAATGGTTCAAAATTAAAACAAGGGAGCCGTATTTTTAGCCCCATTTCGCAGCTCTTATTCATTTCTTCTCCAATCGAAACCCCTATGCTTTCCCTCTCCTCTCCCCGAAACCTCCCCCATTATCAAATCTGTTGACCTTAAAGTCAATTAATCTTATTTTGATAATAACAATAAGTTAACAAAGTGTTATTTAACTTTGTGTTGAAATGATGATAGCTATTAACAATGTCTCTACCGATCAAGTTTGACTTCGAACCGAAATCATCAATTCTCATTCAAGCTCAACAATTGCTTCTACTCACAAGAAATGAACTCAAATGATCTCCATGTGCTTTACAAATAATCAAAACCAAGAAAGGATCAAAATCAACAAATAAGTGAAGAAACGTACAAGAAAATCAAGCATTTCGAAGACTCGAATTATTAACAAATAGAGTGAGTGCTTAGATTTTATGTAAAAGTTATCATTGATCAATTATATAGCTCTTAAGATGATTTAACCTTGTTAAGATTGATTGAAACTAGTTTTCTCTTTGAAAAAACCTTTTACCGAAAACTAGTCATCTTGAAAAATTCACTATAAATTCATATGAATGATTTTTGATACAAAAACTATATTAGAAGTTTAGAAACTTATTTTTGACATTCCCCAAGCGTTAGAATCAATTTTTGAGTCAAAACACAAAAGTTAGAAAATTGCACAAAACCTCCCTACTCTAGAGCAATGTAGTCGACTCCAGAGCAATGTAGTCAACTACATTACTATTCAGGGAGTCGACTTCATCAAGGAAATATAGCCGTTGGATATTTCTTACTAGACTAGTTGTGTGCTTCAACCACCTTCAACCACCCCAAACGGCCATATTGTTTCCCAAACTATATATATATGACTTCTAAAACACTTTTTGGGTACCCTTACTAGCTTTGAATATCATCTATTGCCAAAAATCATTCTTGAGAGTTTTTACTTGAAAAATCAAAATCTTCACTTGATCAAATCATCATTTCTTGAGCTATCATTATTGATCAAACTTGATAACCTCTAGTGTGATCTTAATTTATATTCTTCATACACTTGAGTATTATTGTACTTTGGTGTGTATCACCAAAAACTTATTCTTTTAAAGTCAAGAGAGGTTTGTCTCTTAGAAAAGCAAGAAGTTGTTCTTGTGTTGAGTGTTGTGAGGTAGCAATATTTGTAAGAGTTTGAATACTTGTAGTGGTTTGATCTTCACCCGCAAGAAGATCGGTTATAGTGGAAATTCTCAGAAAACTAATCGAGCGCTGAAGTAGGGGCTAACAAGCCAAACCGTATGGACAAAAAGTCTTCGACTTTTATCGGTTTAATCTTTCTATCTCTTTCTCTATCATATTATGCTATTTCTTCATTGTGATTGGAATTAACTTTGTATCTTGGTTGCTTGATTGATATAGACATTAAATATTTTTAAAACGATTTTAAAAATCCGATTAAGTTTTAAGAACCCTATTCACCCCCCCTCTAGGGTATTTTTCGACCTACAAAATCAATCCCCCCTCCCAAATACTCCACCATCTCACCCTGATTCCTTCCCCAAATCATTAAATCCATATAAAAATTGCCCTTTTTCCCTCTCTAAAACTCATTTCAAGTCCTAACACCAAATTTCGAGCTCTATCTCCTTCAATTTTGAAATTTCTCTCTACTAATCCCTTCAAAACATTTTAATCCACATCCATGGCTTCCATTGACCCAATCAACAAGCCAGAGGTTCTTAAAGTGATGAGGGGTGGGTACCGCGGGTTCCGAAGCCACCAAGAGCATGATTGGTGAAACTATGCCTTCTAGAATGGGACTGTAATGATTGAGAGACCAGTTTTCTTTAGCACATCGGATGATTTTCCATAGCTTGGGACATTTGAACAACACGCGGGATGGGTACAGTATTTGCTCCAAATAGGTAACCAATGCAACCTCACTTTATATCGTGAATGTGTCGTAAGTTTGGTACGCATACCCAATGCTCAATATTCATATGTTGCCCACTTGTGTGGGAGGACTATCCCGTTCAATATCGAGGTATTAGGTAGAGTCACAATAATTCTTGCATTACTAGACGATACTTACGAATTGTCTCATCCAACTAGGAGCCCATATTCCATGGACAATGAATTGGCCACATTTTTTGCCGGTTGTCCTATGACTTGGATTGACCCTCAATTTGATAAAAATAATTTGGTTGATTGTTATAGGGCCTTATGGCTCATTATTGTGAATGCCCTAGACCCCACTTCTCATGCCCAGCATCTATACTTATACCATGCCTATATTATTTACGTCATCGCTCGTAATAGGCCCTGTTGTTTGGTTCGCTACTTTATATACAAAATTTCCAAAATTTACGATACGGTGGCATATAACTGTAGACACCCCGATCCGTGACCCCCGCAAGAACCCTAACGACCTTCGAGAACTACTATTTTGGGTCCAGGACCCACCCGAGGACCCAATGCTAATCTAGGAGGGTTTGTCGGCCAACAAACTTGTTTTTCAGAGAGATTGTCGCACGACATATCACATTGTCGCGCGACAATCCCTCTATGTCGCGCGACAATCCCCCTCTGCACCAGACCATCCACTTTCTGACACATCAGTCTGTCAAAACCATCACTTCAGCCGTTTGTCGCGCGACATTGGAGCATTGTCGCGCGACATATCACAGTGTCGCGCGACATTTGCCTTTTTTGGAGGAATGTCGCGCGACAATCTCTCCCGAGCAGTATAAATAGGCCAACACCCCCAAGGGTTCAAGGGCAGCGATTGGAATCTGAGATTTTGGAGCTTTAGATCTGATCTTTATCAAGCATTTTTCTACTATTATCTTATTTCTGAAGATTATCGAATCTATCCTCGACACTCGACGTGTCCCGTTTCTGGGATCGATTTCTCAGAGATATCTGAAGAAAGAGAAGATTATTATCGCCAGAGATCCCTCTGCCGTATTATATTTTCTTTCTTATTATTATTCTCATCGGGAAGGTAAAGAAAGCCCCTTCTAGTATTTAAAATTAGATATATGTGTACTTGTTTTACTTCTGTTATTCTGTCCACGTTTTATTTGAATAAACTTATTGTCAAGTTACAAATAGTCTACCGTTTTCGACACAAAAGACCCTGATAAAACCACTTTCAAAACCAGAAGAGTAAGTACATTATCGTCCGGATAAACCCTGTTTTCAAACCCCGGACCGATAAAAGACTTATCTAGGAATTAAAATCCACACATCCTGTCTCTTTTATAGACCGCGATGTGTCTGATAAACTCTCCTCAAAGAGTTCTAATTCTATATTAAATTAGTCCCGACATAAAGATCCGAACTTTTCCAAAAATAATCACAAATTCGAGAAAACCGTCATTATCTGAGGAAATAATACGGAATACTCTTTCAAAAATAAAAGGTTTTTGTCATTTGTCATTTACATCTTTTAAATTATAAAAACATCGGATCTCGGAATACAAAGGTTTTCACCCCTTTCCCGCTTTTTCCCGAGAATTAGGGTTTTCTTTTAGAAAGTAGTAGACTGTCGGTAAAAGCATCCAAGTTTTTCAACATAGAATAAACATATAAGACCACTAGAGACCGAAAGGGCGGAATGGGTGCTTAACACCTTCCCAAACCGTAACATAGTTTCCGAACCCCATAGAATCCCGGTTTCGCAGACAAACGTGTAAAGGAAAGGCTTGTCTATAGCCTTTCCTCTTACACAACCTTTTTTTGTCCGTTTTCTCGTAAAAACGTACTGGCGACTCTGAATAAATCCCTTCGCATCTAGAAGTAGAGCATAGGGATACCTAATGTGAATCAACGAAAACGCTCCAGCAAATGGAACGACGGAATCCGTTCCGACGTCCCATGACCCCCAACAGCAACGGGGACGAGACCCGGGGGGGTCGCATTTGCGGATTCTCACAGTGGCGACTCTTCTGGGGAACCCTATTAGAAAACTAGACTCTTATATGTGGACCTTTGTTTATCTGTTGAATACTTGCTTTTACTGCTTTCCCTACTCATGTTAATTGATTGAGAAGAAACCTTTTTCTAAAAATGGGAGTTTTTTTAAAGTATACGTAACAAAGATAATGATATTTATGAAACCAACCTTTCGAACTTTACACGCACTATCACAAATCATGCATTGGTTCTACGAGTGTGAATTTACCCCAAACCCTCGGAAGTATTATAAGTGAGTAGGGAGTTGGCTTGCTTGGGCCAACATAAACCGAAAGCATTTACTTCCACTCTCCTTGGCCAAGTACGCCCCCGAGGTATATCGAGTGACGAGAACACTCACGTACCCGGGAAGTATATCAAAAGACTCTTGCACGTACCCGCCCCTGGGGTATATCGCAAGGTCTTGCCAAAAAGGAGGGAGCCTGAAGCCTTAAACGTTCGTACACCTGCGATGCATATAAGATTGAGTCGGTTAAAACACTTGTCATACAGCCGTAGGGGATGTACCACCTTACGGCTTACTTTACCACACCCTTTTTAAAATCCGAACTTTCTCTCGGCATTCTTAGTGATTCTCTTGGCAAAGATCGAGTCGCGTCATAGTCTCCCTTCATCTTCGCCACGTGGTTTCGTCTACAGCCATAAAAGCAAACGTCAGACTGGAAGGTTGGGCCGGTCGAGATCATACCGGAAGACTAGTGAGACCAAGCACACCTGAAATGGCCGATGGACGAGAGAATCAGGAGACAAATCAGAGCCTAGCCGAGGCGTCTGCGGTTCAACCGACCTTAGCTGAGATGCACCGTTTGCTGATGACCGTCAGCATGAATTTAGCAAGTCTCACGAGTGAGCAACAAAACACCCGGACCTGAATGGAAGAGTTGTCAGCAGGACGGACCGCACCACCAGGGTTTGAGCAACTACCACCGAATCGAGATCCGAACCAAGGGCAGTCGTCACAAGTACTTCCCCCAATCCAAGGAACCAATCCACCCCAAACGGGCCCCATCATGGCCGGTCCCGACCCCAACAATCAGAACCAATGGGCCCCGGATTCGGGCCCCACATACCAACAACAAGAGCCACCCATCATCTGGCCGCAACCTCAACAAGGCCTCGATCCCCAATATCAACCATGGCCACAAGTCCCCGCAAGACCTATCCCACCACCGGCCCCAGTGGCCCATCCCAATGAGTACCCAGACATCAACCGACTCCGGGCGGTGTACGCAAAATCGGTTATAGCTCGGGAACAGCCCGATGAGGTGTCAAGAGAGAGCGAAGAAATGAAGAAATTGAAAGAGCAGATGAAAGTTCTGCAAAGAGGAGTTTCTCTGATAAAAGGAGCAGACGAGATCACAGACATGAACGCCTTTTCCCTCTACCCAGAAGCCAGACTACCTCAAGGATTTAAACTCCCCTCTATCACCAAATTCACTGGAACCACACCCCCCAAAACTCATCTCCAATCCTACATCAGGTCCATGCAAGTGTCCGGTTGTGGAGAGCAGGAGCTGGCTCAGGCTTTTCACATGATTCTCACGGGGGCCGCCCTGAGATGGTTCTTCGATCTAGAGAAACACCACACAAAAACTTGGGGAGATATCGTCAAAGAGTTCATGACCAAGTACGGGTCCAACAAAAGTTTGGAAATTACCCGTAAACACCTGGAAATGGCCAAACAAGGCGAAAAAGAAGGCTTCAGCGACTTTGTCACCCGCTGGAGGGAGATGGCCTCCCAAATGTCCAAACGGCCCGATGAAGAAGAGCAGTTAGAAATCATACAGAAGAATTTTACTCCAGCTGTATTAAACTGCATGGGAAAGCATGTATTCCCACACTTCAGAGCCCTGTTGAGTATGGGGTCACAAGTAGAGGAAGAATTGGCCAAAAAGGCGGAAACAGATACCAAAAAGGCCTCTTACACTGGAAGAAAGACGGCCACTCCAGCCGTAAACCAACTAAGCTCGTACCCGTATCAACAAAACCCATTACAGCAGTCACCGCAAGTCCCCCCAATGAGTTGGCCTACGCAGGGAGATTCTTCAAGCACCGAGGCCAAGAAAAGGAGAAATTTCTGCACCCTCCCCACTACTCTGGTCAAGAGCCTGGAACTACTCCAAAAAGCCGGACTAATCACTCCACTCAATCCACGTCCCCCACCAAACCCTATTCCCAACACTTGGAGAATGAATGAGAACTGTGCGTACCATCAGGCGGCAGGCCATGACACGGAACGCTGTTTAGCTCTCCGCCATCGTATCTAGGACCTCATTGAAGTCGGAACCATCCCCGCACCCGGTGGGCCCAATGTTACCAACAACCCCCTCCCCAATCATGCCCCCCCTGCGGGAATTAACGCCTTGACCACTGATGAAAGCTTTGATCCCGTAGGACTCATTCGGGATGACCCAGCCTATAAGGCGCCCGTTATTCTACCAGCAAAAACACAAGTTACCCCAGGCCTTAACCCAATAATTGACCAATGGATGGCCAAGATGAGCTTCCTACCTGGGCAGGGCTTAGGAAAGACAAATCAGGGAATCTCGCAACCACTCACAATCAAAACCAATCCCGGGAAAGCTGGGATAGGATGGACCCAGGACAAGAAGAAACGTCCATGAAAAACCCGACCCCCCCATAAGGAGACAATCTGTATGACAGAAACCTCCCCCGGGACTTTCAGTTGGTTGGCAGAGCCAGAGTCGTCAGAAACTTCGGAGGGATCAGACCCAACATCCCTTTGGATACAACAGATTACCCGCTCAGGAAAGGTATACCAGCCACCACAAATGGATGCCGAGAAATCACCACCTCCTAAGGAAGTAGGAGAAGACCGAGTACTGGAACAATTGAAGAAAACCCAGGCACACATCACCATTTGGGGCCTCTTGGTTGCCTCCAAACCTCACAGGACCGCTTTCATTAAACTCCTAGATGAGGCTGTCATATCGCCAGACTCCACGCCCGAACAACTGCCAAACATGATCGGGTCACTCACAGTCCAAAGAAGTCTGTCATTTTCAGATGAAGACTTGTCTCCATTGGGGAGAAAACACAGCCTGGCTCTCCACATCACCGTCCGAACCCGAGGGAAGATCTTGCCACAAGTTCTCATCGACAATGGGTCGACCATAAATGTTTGCCCCCTAAAGACTGCCAGATGCTTGGGTATCTTAGATTCAGAGCTTTCACCATCCGCCGTAACCGTCATGGCCTATGATAATACTAGAAGGGCCGTTCTGGGGTCTCTGAAGCTTGATCTCATGGTTGGTCCCGGAAGCTTTCCGGCCGACTTTCAAATCATAGACATTCCCTCCAGTTTTAACCTACTGTTAGGAAGAGCATGGCTACACGACATAGGAGCACTCCCCTCCTCCTTACACCAAAAGATCAAGATACCGTTCGAGCGGAACATAATCACCATCCAAGGAGATCCTGAAAGGACCTTGGCAGATCTGGAATTACCGGTTTTAGGCATCGGGAGTCAGAGTATACAGCTGGGAGGCTTTTCCTACGAACCTCAAGTACAAACTCTCAGCACCCAAATGATCGAGTATCTCCCCCCCGACAATATCCCCGGTCTCAGCACCAAGATCACAAACATGCTGAGAATGATGGAATACTTACCTGGAACCAGTCTGGGAATGGGATAGCCGGGACTACTTCAAGCCTTGGAACCAGTAACGAGGTATGAAAGGGAAGGTTTGGGGTACCAACACACTGAAGAGGACGATCAACAAAAAAGGGGCCGAGGGCATCAGAATCCGAGTTTCAGCTCTCTGAACGGGTTCTTTATCAAAGAAGGAGAGGACTTCCCCTTTTGCGGCTTTCAGGAGCCTTGGAGAAACAGCGATGGGGAGAACCTTCCTGGATGGGAAATCTTCTATGAAGAGGACCTCTATATCAAGGAAAACACCGTACACAGCTTCTCTACCAAGTTGACAATCGGGCCGAAGGAAGAAAGTGAAGACAGGAAGGGCGAAGAGGAAGAAATGATCGGAGATCTCTTCGACATCATGGCTTTGGGGGATGATGAGCCAAGAGACGACCCTGTACACTTGATATAAGCTGATCTAGACTACCAAGGGGAAAGGGAAAAGAGCGAAATTGTAAGGGTGAGAGATAAGAGTGAGGGTAGGGATAGGAGGGAGTCACTCCTAAATGAACTTTTTAAACTTGTACCTGTAAATGCTATTATCAATAAAGGAGACTCTGTTTTGCGTTATCCTGTTACTTTTAATTCTGTAATTGCCTATATGGAATTGGAAAGATTGAACGAACACCCTGAACGGGAGGAGCAACGTATACAAAGCGAGGAAGGAGACACTCTTGTGATTAACCTCGGAACAGAGGAGGAAAGAAGAGAAGTCCGCATTGGGGCGAGCCTAAGTGAGACAGAAAGAGAAGAATTCACGCAAACTCTGAAAGAGTATGTGGATGTCTTCGCCTGGTCTTACGCGGATATGCCAGGTTTGAACAGCCAGACAGTCATGCACGAGATACACACCAAGCCAGAATTTAGGCCCGTCAAACAGAAGCTGAGGAAACTTACGCCAGAATGGTCCTTAAAAGTGAAAGAAGAGGTGATGAAACAATTAAGTGTGGGTTTCTTACGGGTGATCGAGTACCCTTCGTGGTTAGCCAACATCGTGCCTGTTCCAAAAGCTAATAGGAAAGTCCGCATGTGTGTGGATTACCGGGATCTCAATAAAGCTTGTCCAAAAGACGATTTTCCATTGCCCAACATCGATTTGATAGTAGATAACACTGCCAACCACGCCCTAAAGTCGTTTGTGGACGATTTTGCCGGATATAACCAGATCAAGATGCACCCAGATCACCAAGAGAAAACAGCATTCATCACACCGTGGGGAACATACTGTTACACCGTTATGCCATTTGGGCTGAAGAACGCCGGGGCAACATACCAGAGGGCAGCTACGGCTATCTTTCACGACATGATTCACAAAGAAGTAGAGGTGTATGTAGACGAGATGATAATCAAGTCAAAGGAGAGGGAAGGCCATGTACCAGCCTTGCGAGCCTTCTTTGATCGGCTCCGCCAGTATCAGATGAGACTCAACCCGCAGAAATGTGTGTTCGGGGTAACCAAAGGAAAACTCCTGGGATATGTCGTCAGTAAGAAGGGAATCAAGGTGGACCCTGCTAAAGTTCAAGCTATCCAAGACATGCCCAAGCCTCGTACCGAGAGAGAAATTCGGGGATTTTTGGGAAATCTATAGTACATCAGCAGGTTTATCTCTCTGCTCACTCAAACTTGCGAACCCATCTTCAAACTCCTGAGGAAGTCTTCACCAGGAGAATGGAACGATCAATGCCAAAAAGCTTTTGACAAAATCAAGGATTACCTCTCCAAACCCCCAGTGTTAGCCCCGCCTCAGACCGGACTACCACTAATTCTATACCTAACCGTCACAGATTCAGCCGCGGGAGCAATGCTAGCCCAACACCTGACTGATACCCGGAAGGAGCAGGCCATCTATTTCCTCAGCAAAAAGCTGTCCCCGTTTGAGATAAACTACACACCATTGGAGAAATCATGTACCGCTCTCGTCTGGGTAACACAGAAACTACGGCACTATATGCTAGTTTTCCCAGTCATCCTGGCATCACGGATTGATCCGCTGAAATACCTCTTCGAGAAACCGGCACTCTCGAACCGAATGGCAAAATGGTTATTTTTACTCTCCGAATTCGACATCACCTACATGACCCAGAAGGCAGTCAAAGGCAAGATCATAGCTGATTACCTGGCCCATAATCCGATATTGGGAGACATGCTAGAAGAAGCTGAGTTCCCGGACGAAACCATCATGAACGTCGAGATCGATGAGGACTGGAAGTTGTACTTTGACGGGGCCGCCAATCGAAACGGAAACGGGATAGGCATCCTGTTAGTTTCTCCGGACCAAACTCACTCCCCGTTATCATATCGTCTGGACTTTTTCTGCACCAACAACATGGCCGAATATGAAGCATGCATACTCGGGTTAGAAATCGCTCTTCAAAAGGGTATAAAGAGAATACAGGTATACGGAGATTCAGCACTAGTGGTCCACCAAGTTCTGAAGGAATGGAAGATCAGAGATGAGAAGTTAGTCCCTTACCTCGCCCGACTAGAGGATGTCGCAGGAAAGTTCGAACGTGTGGAGTTTTACTATATCCCCAGGTCCCAGAACAGTTTTGCTGACGCATTGGCAACCCTGGCATCTATGATCGATATTCCGGAGGGGATGGAAGAAATAACCCTCACGGTACAAAAGAAATCAAGACCCGCGCACTGCATGACCCTTGAAGTAGAAACTGAAAAAAACGGTGACTCGACCGTTTGGTTTTATGACATCTGGAATCTTCTGAAGAACCATCAGTATCCCGAGGAAACGGACAAGAGAACGCGGGTCACACTCAGAAGACTAGCATCAGGATTCATACTCTGTGCCGGAAGATTATATAAAAGGAACTACGACGGGACTCATCTTCAATGTCTCACCGAAGAGGAATCGGTTAGAATGATGGATCAGATACATGGGGGCGATTGCGGACCTCATATGAGCGGGCATACACTTGCCCGCAAGATCATCAGGCAAGGGTATTTCTGTTCTACCCTACAAACCGACTGTGCTGACCATGTACGCCGTTGTCACAAATGCCAAATCTATGCTAAATCCCAGAAGCTTCCTCCAAAAGAGTTGTACAACATGACTGCTCCCTGGCCTTTCGCAGCTTGGGGAATCAACGTCATAGGGAAAATCTCGCCCAAAGCCAGCAACGGCCATGAATTCATACTAGTAGCCATCGACTACTTCACCAAATGGGTGGAAGCCGAGTCTTACCAGACCCTGGATGCCAGGAAAGTTGCCCGATTCATCAAAAGGAATATTGTCTGCCGATATGGGGTCCCACACGAGATCATCTCAGATAACGGCACCCACTTCGAAGGAGAAGCTAATACAGTCATGGAGGAATACGGTATCACCCGACATAAATCTTCGCCATATAGACCACAAACCAATGGGGCAGTTGAAGCCGCCAACAAGAATTTGAAGAATATCCTAAGCAAGATGACCGACACCTGCCGGGACTGGCCGGAGAAATTACCATATGCATTGTGGGGATACCGCACCACCGAGAGGGTCTCCACCGGGGCAACCCCGTTCTCGCTGACATACGGGATGGAAGCAGTCCTCCATGTCGAGTTAGAGGTCCCTTCCCTGAGAGTAATGCTAGAGAATCAAGTCAATGAACTGGAGTGGGCCCAGGCACGGTATAACGAGCTAGCCCTATTAGATGAGAAAAGATTGAAAGCAGCATACCACCATCAAGGGTATCAGAAGAGAATGGCTCGAGCATTTAACCAGAAAGTGAGGACTCGGGGTATCAATGAAAATGACATCGTGTTGAAAGAAATTCGAGAGCCAGCCAGAGATCCGAGGGGTAAGTTCGGGCAGAAGTGGACAGGCCCGTATATCGTCAAAGAAATCGATACAGGGGGCGCCGCTATACTCACTGACTTAGACGGGCAGTTCCTACATTCACCAGTCAACATGGACCGACTAAAGAAGTATTATCAATAGGCACAACATGTATAAGAACTACGTAAACCTGAGCCCCAACTCGAATATTGTATTTTGGAAAAATCAAAAAAGGGGGAACGTAGGCAACCTGAGAAGTGACTTCAGGCCCGGTTTAAAGCTTTGTAAAGAAATTTATTTCTCATAAAAAGTCCCTTCATATGTTATTAAAGAGGTGGTTCAGAACACCGAAAGTTACAAAGGAAGTGCAGCATACAAGAAGAAACTAATCCCTAGCGGGTTGGCCACACTGGGTCCTCAGCAGCCAAATCAATACGAGCCTCGTCCAGAATCTGGTACGCAAAGACAATACCATCCTCTGTAGGGTCAGAATCCATGAATCGGAACCACTCCATTTGAAAGGGGTCATCAATCAGCTCTCCTTCTAGAGATTGCCAGCAAGAACGGATAATGTCATCCCGGAGGGGCCTGGAAATACCGAAACGAGCATAGTTAAACTGCCGAGTCAAACGAGCACGCCACATCCTCTCTACTGATAGGGAGACATGCTGGGTCACAAATTTAGACTCAGAGGAGAAGTTGTTCAGGCCAAGAGGAATATCCTGAGGAACGTTGAACTGCCGAAGAAGACGACCTGGGAGATAAAAGGAGGTAAACCAGAGCCCACGGAGCCGGACATAATTCTGTCCCCCGGTACTAAGCACCATCACCCTCAACTTCCACCAAGGAATGTTCCACCGTATGGCACGAAAGTTCTCCGAAAACCACACCGTCCAATCAGAGGAAGACATGGTCAAAGCACCAAAGAGAGGACGATGGAAGAAATGAGTCGGATTGTCGAGCCGAACCCTGTTGAAGCCCACCGATCAGAAACGCTCCAAGAGCCACATATATAGCAAACGCGGACTTCCTCTAAAAAAGGGTGAAGCCCCCCTTTGAATATCATCCAGGCCATTCAAAGTCTCTGGAAGAACAATGGGCACTATGGACTCTCCATTTCTAGCATGATAGATCAAACTCAGGATAATCGGATCCACACGGGAAGAACCTGTCACCAGCAGCATATCAGAGACAAGGCAGATCAAGGCCGCCGCAGTACGCCCCACACCGTAAGAGTCTCTATCTTCATAACGATGAAAAAACCTCACCATTTTGTAGAGGTCAAGGAGCCCGTCGACAATAAAACCATCACAGGCCGCTGGGGGAATGGCTAACAGAGCAATCAACATATCTCGAGGACCGATTTCTTCTATGGGGACTGCCATCGGGAAACAGACGTCAGAACGTAGCAGCCAGGAAAACTCCTCGTAAGTCGGGCAGAGCTCGTCAAGCCCAAAACGGAAAAGGTGATCCACAGGGCTCCAAAAATGCAAGGCGCCTAACAAAAAGGAAAAATCTACAGGGCGATGACGCCAGCCCGCCAAAGGACTGAATGCACCAAAGTTCAGACCATTTTCAGAAGATATCAAAGCATCTCGAGCATTAACATAAGAAAAATCAGAGTTTGTACGATAGGAAGACATTTTGGGAGAGGTGTGGAGATGAAGGAAGGAAGATGGGTGTATTTATAGCAAAAAGGAGTGCCCTGTACCTGTTTGTCGCGCGACAAATCCACTTCCAAGGGGAAGTGTCGCGCGACAAACCCATGTCCAGAAGGGATTGTCGCGCGACAAACCCATCTGGGGGGCACCCTACTTTTGTTTTCCTTATACATAATAGTCATCTTTGCCAAAAGAATCACTTCTGGATGCTTTTTTTGTTCTCACTTTGTTCTTTTTTGCAGGAAACATAAATATCACTACACTACAAGGTATGACTTCTAAAAATCATTTGACTCCTATATATATATATGTGTGTGTGTATATATATATATCTTCCACAGACAGAGAATAAGAGTATAATCAAACACAGATAAAGATATTTTATAAAATCAATAAAAGAACAGTTTTTAAATATCTGTCTAAACATGTCTAAAATAAATACATATCTGTCCAAACTAACACTAAAATGCAGAAAAAGGAAAACTAATCTACTCGGGCGCGTTTTGACATGCTCTCGCTATCACCCGAGCCCTCCTCGGGAGTAAGATCAACGACTGGGACGCTGGGAGCAGGAGGAGCTGTCGCCTGGGAAGGACCCGTAGACTGAACCGGTGCCGTCGGACGGATCACCGAAGATCGGGATCGCCTAGAAGTCCGATTGCTACTCCGCCTAGACTCCGACCGAACATGAGAGGAGGTCAGGGGGTCGTCCGGCCGTAAGGAGACGTCGATAGCCCTCTGATAATCGCGCATGTAGGCCGGAGGGTCTCGACCGACATACTGGAGCAGGTTCCAGCTGTAGAGATACTGGGCGTGCCAAGCCCGTAGATCTGCCACCCGTACACTCACCCGCTGTAAAAGACATAAGATAAAAGAATCAGCACAGTCAAAATAGATAGATATAGATGTAAAGGTATCAAGAGAAGTTGAAGAAAGTACCTCGTCATCAGGGCGACCACCCAGATAGTCAAAAGTATCCTCAGGAAGAGGGTACTCCAGGACGGGATATCGACGTAATCCAGCACCAACGTAAGAGATGTCCCTGGGGAGTGGGGGTAGATCTACCCACGGAATAGACGACCCCGTCGGAACACCAGCAGAAGTGGACTCGCCCTCCTCACGGATCGGGAACAAGGGAGGCCGGGATGAAGAACCCCCGAAACCTGGAGATCGGGTAGGAGGACCCATGATAGTCGCCGGGAGAGGAGTCAACGTGGCGTAGGTACGGACCCCCGGACGATCCACTATGGCCGTCGCCCTCAAAGGAGGTACCCCACTGGAAGGAGTAGCCACCGCAGCTGGAGGAGTCCGCCCGAACTGCTCATAATCTGCCCCAAGGTCCGCAGGCTCCCAGGACCTCTCAGACAATCCCGCTCTCCCCTCAGCAGCCTCAGCAACAGCAAAAAGGACCCCCAGAGACACAGAAGGGCCGGTGGGAAACTCGAAGCCCTCCGCACGCTGCTCCCTCACAGGTGTCGCCTGAGGTGATGGCTCCGGAACCGCTGTCGCATCACCTCCCTCGCCCTCTGGCCGACCACCGCCCTCAGCCGCAGCAGGTGAAAGAGATATGTCCTAGGACTATTCATAGATTATGATTTGTACTTGGATATCTTATGCTTATTGTTATTAATAAAGTTTATTTATTTTACGTTATAATCTCTTGTAAATAATATTTATTAATACTAGTTCATCAAGTACGTGACTAGATTGTGGGATGCTAGTAATGTAATAATAATATTGTTTAGATGCCCCTAATCATGTATCAATAACCTAGGATCACATTGATATAATGATTAGAGTATGGGTCAGCTGATGACTATGTTCCACAAGTCATGGATATGGAGATATCAAGCTGAACATACTGATACTTGTTAGGGAACAAAGTATTGGACTGACCCGCTTTGGGGACACTGCGAGGAGTGTTATATAATGTCATCAGTGATGTTCCCCATTTGTGATATCGTATTATCCTCAGACCTGAGATCGCCATGGTTACCAACATAGGGATTAGCATGTCAGGCATTATCAAACGTTGCTCTTGACCGAGTAATTATAAAGATGATGACCGAGCATACTATGAACTATGTAGAGGTATGTGGTTGATCAAGATGGGATTTGTCACTCTCATATATTGAGAGAGATATCGTTGGGCCCCTTGATAAGTGTAATTAATATTTGCATGGCCATGCACAAATGAGATGTCATTTGTTTTGGATTAATTATACTTAGAGATCAAGAAATAAAGATTGAACTATACAAGAATGACACTTGCCTAGTCTTGTGTTCAATCTAGATATCGATTGACAAAAGGTGTTAATGTGTGAAATATCAATTTAAGGTTGTGTCGTTTTTGACCTTTATACCCTTTGGATAATAGTAATGTTTTACTAGAAACCGCTTACTGTTCGTATAATAAAACGGGTTTTAATTGTACGGCCAAAGAGTGTAAAACCTACAGGGTCGCACACCAAAACGAGTTGGATCAAAACGAATTAAAACGGGCCAAGTTGGACTTGGGCCCAGTTCGTTTGTTGCTTAGGGTTCTCACTAGGGTTCCCTTATAAAAGGGAACCTTTGTTCTTCTTGGCCGTCAACGAAATTGAGAGAGGCAAGAAAATTCGAAATAGCAGAGAGAACCCTAGAGGGCGCTAGTACACCAAGCAAGATCTCATCTCGTTCGTGTGTGCATACCGTAGAGGCGTCGTGTTTTCTACGCTAAGGACGACAACAACAGAAGGATCAGATCCATCCTGTTCGTTTCATTGACATCAAATCTCGATTAAGGTATGTCATCTGTCGATTTTATTGAACTGCATAGATCATAGGATTCAATGATTAGTGCGTAAATTAGTGTATGCGATGCATGATTACTGCCCTAGTTTTTAACAGTGGTATCAGAGCGAGGTTATTGCTGTTCTTTAATTTCGATCATGATTATAATCGTTTTATAACTTGAAGATCTGTTCTCGTTTAAAAATTTCGATTAATTTCATATTCGGATTTTAGTATCATGCTAGGTTTTAGTAATATCGATTAATGGGTTAATCGTTTTCTGTAGCATGTTTCTGTTTTCGTTAATCAGTTTACATATACGATATGTCCCTTTATAATCTGATTAATAGAGATCTGATATGTCAAAAACGTGATTATTGTATGACTGTTATCGACATGTTCATGATTCTGTTAAGTCGTTTTTGATTAGGGTTCATCATATGCTGTTGTGATTTTAATTCCGCAATTATCATGTTTAGCGTTTTCAGAATCGTTCGTTTAGGGTTTACGCAATCTGGTAGACTTGATGAGATCACGGCTATCGGGTTCTTTCACGTTGATTTGATTAACGAGATAGGGCAGATTAATGTGATTAGTCTAGACAAATTTGTCTGATAAGATCAGACACGTTTCTGGAGGAAATAATTTGAAATCGTTCAAATTTTCCACGGTGGCAGAAGTATGATTCTCTTGCAGGTCATACACCGAGCCCGCTGACCGGTCAGCGGGACCGCCGCCGGGGTGTCCACCCCCCGGACCCCGGTTGGGGCGCTGCCCCAAACCCCGCGGGGGCGTTGCCCCTCGACCCCTAATTGTTTATTTAATAATTGATTAAATTTATGTTTCCTTTTATAAGTATGCAATGTGTTGTGTTATGGGATAATACTAACTTGCAGGGTTATTATTTATAGTGATATAGTATGGCCAAACTAAATACGGCCTGCGTGTCGTCTTGTTTTTATTGTAATATATAAATACGGCCTGCGTGTCGTTTTTTTTTGTTTTGCAATGTAATTTCAATTACTAGTTTCAATTACTAGTCTCTTGTATTAGGATGTACAATTGTTGTATAATTACCTCGCATAGAAGATGGAGGATCCCTCATCACAAGAGAAGATAGCCAAGAACTTTGGAATGTCCAAAGCTACAAAGGATGGGAGAGCATAGTTAATTAGTAGCTTTATTTCTCTGGCCATACTATATCACATATTTTTTTGGTTGATGCATGTTTAAATATTCTGTTGTATTATTGTGAGACTGCATATTCATGTCCCTAGAACAAATGAAATTATTTGTGCCTTTCCAATACTGATAACTATTAATTTTATGATTATTTTAGAAGACGCCTGCCAAAACGGGGTTACCTTAAATCATCATAAATTAATAGTATGGAAGTCGGACATCCATAAATCAGAAAAGTGTTGTTTTGATTTCACGGGCCATCAAAACGGTTTTGGGCCTTGAGGCAAAGTGTTGAGAAGCCGAAACATAAGATGTAAAACTCAACAAACCAAGAATTACATAGGATGTAATTAACAAATGTTGCTTACCTAATTAACAAAGTTTAAGTGAAAAGCCAAAGCTTTCTTAATACCTTGTGTAATATGGATCTTGGACCTACTATGTCCTATTGGGACAATTGTGTGTAAGACATAGTAGGAATTTTTTATAAATAAGCATATTAAATGTTTGCATATGTTATTTTGCTGTAGATAGATGACGAATCATAACACAACCGCTTTTTCGTTGCGATCTGTCCTTGAGAAGGAAAAACTAAATACAACCAACTTCCTAGACTGGTTTAGGAATCTGAGAATTGTTCTCAAACAGGAGAGGAAAGATTATGTCCTCGAAAATGCTATTCCTGAAGAACCAGCAGCTAATGCTCCTCGTGCACAGAAAGATGCATATCAGAAGCATCTGAATGATGATTTAGATGTTTCATGTCTCATGCTTGCTAGCATGAATGCTGATCTGCAGAAGCAGTTTGAAAACATGAATGCATTCGACATGGTTAAGGAACTAAAGAGTTTGTTTCAGGAACAAGCTCGAGTCGAACCCTTCGAGACTACTAAGTCTTTGTTTTCTTGCAAGCTTCCTGAGGGAGGCTCAGTTAGTCCTCATGTACTCAAAATGATTGGGTACATTGATCACCTAGAAAGGTTGGGGACAACTATTAGCCAAGAGTTGGCCACTGATGTCATTCTCCAGTCGCTGCCTGAGTCATATGATGGTTTCATTATGAACTTCAATATGCACAGCTTGGAGAAGACATTAACTGAGATGCATGGGATGCTGAAAACAGCTGAGCAGAATATTGTTAAGAAAGGTAAGAATAATGTTCTGATGGTTCAAAAGGGAAAGGGTTTCAAGAAGGGTGGAAATGGCAAAGGAAAGTCCAATGCCAAAGGCAAAGGTAAAGCTCCAGTTAAGAACTGGAAGAACAAGAAGCAAGATTCTGAGCCCAAGCCTAATCCACAAGCTGAAATGATATGTTTTCACTGCAATGAAAAGGGTCATTGGAAGAGAAACTGCAAGAAATACCTTGACGACAAAAAGAAGGGACTAGCCCCTTCGTCTTCAGGTACTTACGTTATAGAAGTAAATGTTACTTCAGCTTCTTCTACTTCTTGGGTATTAGATACTGGTAGTGCATCTCACATTTGTGCAAATGTACAGGGACTCAAAAGGAGTAGGAAGCTGGCTAAAGGAGAAGTGGACCTACGCGTTGGAAATCGAGCAAAAGTTGCCGCTCTAGCTGTAGGAACATTTGAGATTCTTTTGCCTTCAGGATTAATTTTAGAATTAAATAATTGTTACTATGTGCCTGCTTTTAGCAGAAACATTATTTCTATTTCTTTGTTAGACGAAGAAGGTTTTGAATTCAATTTTAAGGACAAACGTTGTTCATTTTCTTTGAATAATATGCAATATGGTATTGGACAATTATTGGATGGTCTTTATATTCTAAATCTTGAAATACCTGTTTATAACGTAAATAACAAGAGAATCAAGTCTGATGATTCGAATCCTACTTATTTATGGCATTGTCGTTTAGGCCATATAAATGAGAAACGCATGTTGAAGCTCCATAAAGATGGTCTTCTAAATTCATTTGATTTTCAGTCTTTTGAACGATGTGAATCTTGTTTATTGGGAAAGATGACCAAGAGCCCTTTCAATGGAAACAATGATAGGGCAAGTGATCTTTTGGCCCTCATTCATACTGATGTATGTGGACCACTAAACACAACTGCCAGAGGAGGATATCAGTACTTCATCACATTTACTGATGATTTCAGTAGATATGGTTATGTTTACTTGATAAAACATAAATCGGAATCTTTTGAAAAGTTCAAAGAATTTCAAAATGAGGTACAAAATCAACTTGGCAAGACTATTAAAGCTCTTCGATCAGATCGAGGAGGAGAATACTTAAGCCAAGAATTCATTGATCATCTTAAGAGTTGTGGAATTGTTTCACAACTTACTCCACCAGGAACACCACAATGGAATGGTGTATCTGAAAGGAGAAACCGAACACTGTTAGACATGGTTCGATCAATGATGAGTCAGACATCTCTTCCAATATCATTTTGGGGATATGCTCTTGAAACCGCAGCGTTCACACTAAATAGATCTCCATCTAAGGCTGTAGAAAAGACACCTTACGAGTTATGGACTGGAAAGGTTCCAAGTCTGTCTTTTCTAAAGATTTGGGGTTGTGACGTTTTCGTCAGACGACTAATCACAACTAAATTGGAACCCAAATCTGATAAATGCTTCTTCGTAGGATATCCTAAGGAAACAAAAGGATATTATTTTTATAATCCAACCGAGAACAAAGTGTTTGTAGCTCGGAATGGAGTTTTCTTAGAAAGAGAGTTTCTTTCCAAAGAAAACAGTGGGAGCACTATACATCTAGAAGAAATTCGAGATAATAGTAATCTTAATGAAGAGCCTCAACAAAGTATGCAAATAGTTGCAGAAACTCCTGAAGAAGTTACAGTCTTACGAAGGTCAAGTAGGCCACGTCGCGAACCTGAGAGATTATCACTTTTCGTCTCAGATGAGCAAGACATAGTGTTGTTAGACAACAATGAGCCCTCGACTTTCAAAGAAGCAATGGAGAGCTCTAGTTCCGAGAAATGGCTAGAAGCCATGAAATCCGAAATGAAATCCATGGATGACAATCAAGTATGGGACTTGGTTGACATGCCAAATGGCTGTAGAGCCATAGGTTGCAAATGGGTTTTCAAAATCAAGATTGATAAAGATGGCAAGATCGATGTCTATAAAGCTCGATTGGTTGCAAAAGGATATCGACAAATCCATGGTATTGACTATGATGAATCCTTTTCGCCAGTTGCCATGTTTAAATCAATCCGGATCCTTTTAAGCATTGCCGCATATTATGACTATGAAATATGGCAAATGGATGTCAAAACTGCTTTCCTTAATGGATACCTAGAAGAGGATGTGTACATGACACAACCTGAAGGTTTTGTCGATCCAAGAAATGCTAACAAGGTATGCAAGCTTAAGAGATCCATATATGGTCTTAAGCAAGCATCTCGGAGCTGGAATCTTCGTTTCGATGAAACTATCAAAAAGTTTGATTTTAGAAAGAACGAAGAAGAACCTTGTGTATACAAGAAAACTAGTGGGAGCGCGATAGTCTTTCTGGTATTGTATGTAGATGACATACTACTCATTGGGAATGATATTCCTATGCTTGAGTCTGTCAAGACCTGGCTTGGAAAATGTTTCTCAATGAAAGATTTGGGCGAGGCAGCCTACATATTAGGGATCAAGATCTATAGAGATAGATCAAGAAAACTAATAGGACTGAGTCAAAGTAATTACCTTGACAAAGTTTTACGTAGGTTCAACATGCAAGACTCTAAAAGAGGGTTCTTGCCAATGACACATGGCACAACACTAAGCAAGACTCAGTGTCCTCAGACACAAGATGAGCGAGATCGCATGAGTAGAATCCCGTATGCTTCGGCTATAGGTTCTATCATGTACGCTATGTTGTGTACTCGTCCCGATGTAGCATGCGCATTGAGCGTGACTAGTAGATACCAGTCAGATCCAGGTGAGAGTCACTGGACCGCTGTCAAGAATATCCTCAAGTACTTAACAAGAACTAGGGATATATTCTTGATTTATGGTGGGGAAGAAGAGTTGGTTGTAAATGGGTACACGGATTCTGGTTTTCAATCAGATAAGGATGATTTCAGATCACAATCCGGTTTTGTGTTTTGTCTCAATGGTGGAGCTGTGAGTTGGAAGAGTTCTAAGCAAGCCACAGTTGCTGATTCTACAACAGAAGCTGAATATGTTGCTGCTTCAGAAGCAGCAAAGGAAGCAGTATGGATAAAGAAGTTTATCACTGAACTTGGTGTCATTCCTAGTAGCACCAATCCAGTGGATTTGTATTGTGACAACAATGGAGCTATTGCTCAGGCTAAAGAGCCAAGGTCGCACCAAAAATCCAAACATATTCAGAGACGTTATCACCTCATTCGTGAGTTTATCAGTAATGGTGATGTGAAGATATGCAAGGTCCCCACAGACGAGAATGTAGCTGATCCTTTGACTAAGCCACTTTCTCAAACTAAACATGATCGTCATTTTAGTGCATTAGGCATTCGTTTTATGAATGAATGGTCCTAGTACAAGTGGGAGACTGAAAGAGATATGTCCTAGGACTATTCATAGATTATGATTTGTACTTGGATATCTTATGCTTATTGTTATTAATAAAGTTTATTTATTTTACTTTAAAATCTCTTGTAAATAATATTTATTAATACTAGTTCATCAAGTACGTGACTAGATTGTGGGATGCTAGTAATGTAATAATAATATTGTTTAGATGCCCCTAATCATGTATCAATAACCTAGGATCACATTGATATAATGATTAGAGTATGGGTCAGCTGATGACTATGTTCCACAAGTCATGGATATGGAGATATCAAGCTGAACATACTGATACTTGTTAGGGAACAAAGTATTGGACTGACCCGCTTTGGGGACACTGCAAGGAGTGTTATATAATGTCATCAGTGATGTTCCCCATTTGTGATATCGTATTATCCTCAGACCTGAGATCGCCATGGTTACCAACATAGGGATTAGCATGTCAGGCATTATCAAACGTTGCTCTTGACCGAGTAATTATAAAGATGATGACCGAGCATACTATGAACTATGTAGAGGTATGTGGTTGATCAAGATGGGATTTGTCACTCTCATATATTGAGAGAGATATCGTTGGGCCCCTTGATAAGTGTAATTAATATTTGCATGGCCATGCACAAATGAGATGTCATTTGTTTTGGATTAATTATACTTAGAGATCAAGAAATAAAGATTGAACTATAAAAGAATGACACTTGCCTAGTCTTGTGTTCAATCTAGATATCGATTGACAAAAGGAGTTAATGTGTGAAATATCAATTTAAGGTTGTGTCGTTTTTGACCTTTATACCCTTTGGATAATAGTAATGTTTTACTAGAAACCGCTTACTGTTCGTATAATAAAACGGGTTTTAATTGTACGGCCAAAGAGTGTAAAACCTACAGGGTCGCACACCAAAACGAGTTGGATCAAAACGAATTAAAACGGGCCAAGTTGGACTTGGGCCCAGTTCGTTTGTTGCTTAGGGTTCTCACTAGGGTTCCCTTATAAAAGGGAACCTTTGTTCTTCTTGGCCGTCAACGAAATTGAGAGAGGCAAGAAAATTCGAAATAGCAGAGAGAACCCTAGAGGGCGCTAGTACACCAAGCAAGATCTCATCTCGTTCGTGTGTGCATACCGTAGAGGCGTCGTGTTTTCTACGCTAAGGACGACAACAACAGAAGGATCAGATCCATCCTGTTCGTTTCATTGACATCAAATCTCGATTAAGGTATGTCATCTGTCGATTTTATTGAACTGCATAGATCATAGGATTCAATGATTAGTGCGTAAATTAGTGTATGCGATGCATGATTACTGCCCTAATTTTTAACAGCAGGAACATCCCTCTCTCCCTCAGGATCCTCATCCTCAGAATCCGGAATGTTGTCCCTCTGATCGGGGACAGGTGGCAAGTGACCCGGAACCGCCCTAGCTAAATGGGTCTGTCCCCGTATGTAATGGGGATCACCTCCCAATGCCCGATACCTCTCATAGAAGACCCGTCCCCGAGTCCCCTTCGGCTCCCTCATCAGGTAACGGGCAGCAAAAATAGCATAGTCTCCCTCCTCGACGAACGTCTGGAAGCCGAGTCCGTCAACCAAAGCCTGCACCATCACCGGGTCGATCTCGCCCGTCCGCCTCATCAGAACAGGAGGGAACAATGGAACACGAGGCCACTGGGACGGCGTGTGCTGACGAATGACCCTCTCGCCCAAGTAGAAGAGAAGGCCGTACTCATCCCGGATAAGCCGCCTGGTCCTCGAGGCGGTCAGAGCACGACCATACCCATGATGAGGACCCAGATCACCCCAAGGGGCCCACTCAACCTGAAAAGAGAACAAGTTTTTTATTCTCAGTAAATTATATATGTTATCTAAACTATTGAAGAGCAAGAAAACTAAAAATATTTTACCTGCTCCTCCCGCAGATCATGAACAGCAGCAGCTCCGGTCTCCCGAGTCCGGTATACATAGGGAGCCCTGTAGTTCCCCGCAGTGAATCGGCGGAGAAAAGGGAACTGGTCCTCGTTCTCAACGAGGAGATCCACCTGGGCGCGACCCAGGCGGGTATAAGCTACAAACCAGCTCTGAAAAGGAAAAATAGAGAACATCAGCAATAATCAACAGGTAATACGTGAAGGACTAAAAAGCAAAGAGACCAAGAGTATGTACCTCCCACAGCAGAGAAAAGCCCTTGAGGTTCAGGGCTAAATGGCGAGAGACCTGGTCCATGGCATCATAAAGGACTGCAAGAATGAAGCCTCCCCAGTCATAGTCAAACATGAGGCTGAAGTCCCGAAGATAGGGCAACCACCAAAGATGAGCCGTGTCCCCACCACGAGCCTCGAATAAATCATGGAATGTCAGTAGAAGAAACACGCGGGCATACTGGCGCGCCTCCTGACGGGTCATAGGAACCCCTGAAGCAACTAGTCGAGCCCTCTCTGTGGCTAACCGCGTAACCAAGACGCCCCGAGGAATCGTGTCATCGGAACTCCGTCGCTCCGGAAACCATCCTAATGAACTAACGATGCCCTCGGCTGTCAGACGCAAGGGGACGTCGATCTGAATAGGGACCCCCCCTGAAGGGATCCCGGTCAGAGCAAACAAATCGAGGGGGGTCATCGTCATCTCCCCCCGGCTCCAGTGAAAGGTATGGGTGGTGTCCCACCAGTGGCAAGCCAGAGCCGATACTAAAACTGTCGCCCTAGATACTCGCTCTGGGAGGGCGTCGAAGAGGGAGCCAAAAGGAGTCGCGAGGATTAACTCCTGGACAGGGGCCGGTGCCCGTCGCCACTCCGAAGATATAGTGTAGGGGGAACCCCAACCTCGGCCAACCCACTGCAGACAAAAGAACGAGTATGGGGTTATAAGGGTAAATTATGTAATTTTCAAAACCTGATGGTACTTTGGTGTAATTATGAGAGTTATAGGGTTATAAGGGTAAATTATGTAATCTCCAAAACCGGAGGGTACTTTGGTGTAATTATGAGAGTTATAGGGTTATAAGGGTAAATTATGTAATTTTCAAAACCTGAGGGTACTTTGGTGTAATTATGAGAGTTATAGGGTTATAAAGGTAAATTATGTAATTTCCAAAACCTGAGGGTACTTTGGTGTAATTATGAGAGTTATAGGGTTATAAGGGTAAATTATGTAATTTTCAAAACCTAAGGGTACTTTGGTGTAATTATGAGAGTTATAGGGTTATAAGGGTAAATTATGTAATTTCCAAAACCTGAGGGTACTTTGGTGTAATTATGAGAGTTATAGGGTTATAAGGGTAAATTATGTAATTTTCAAAACCTGAGGGTACTTTGGTGTAATTATGAGAGTTATAGGGTTATAAGGGTAAATTATGTAATTTTCAAAACCTGAGGGTACTTTGGTGTAATTATGAGAGTTATAGGGTTATAAGGGTAAATTATGTAATTTTCAAAACCTGAGGGTACTTTGGTGTAATTATGAGAGTTATAGGGTTATAAGGGTAAATTATGTAATTTTCAAAACCTGAGGGTACTTTGGTGTAATTATGAGAGTTATAGGGGTTATAAGGGTAAATTATGTAATTTTCAAAACCTGAGGGTACTTTGGTGTAATTATGAGAGTTATAGGGTTATAAGGGTAAATTATGTAATTTCCAAAACCTGAGGGTACTTTGGTGTAATTATGAGAGTTATAGGGTTATAAGGGTAAATTATGTAATTTCCAAAACCTGAGGGTACTTTGGTGTAATTATGAGAGTTATAGGGTTATAAGGGTAAATTATGTAATTTTCAAAACCTGAGGGTACTTTTGGTGTAATTATGAGAGTTATAGGGGTTATAAGGGTAAATTATGTAATTTCCAAAACCTGAGGGTACTTTGGTGTAATTATGAGAGTTATAGGGGTTATAAGGGTAAATTATGTAATTTTTCGAAACTTGAGGGTACTTTGGTGTAATTATGAGAGTTATAGAGTTATGGGGGTACATTATGTAATTTTCTAAACTAAGAGGTATCACAGGTAAAAGTATGTGTTCGCTAAAATCGGGCGTTATTCCTAGGCAGACATGCATACTAACATTATCTAAAACGAATACAAGAAATGACAAGAAGCAGAACAGATAAATGCACGAAAGAAGACATACCAGAGATCGACGACGAATCTCGTGAGAAACGGGCTCCATCAAAAGCCACGGGACATCCGGGACCAGAGCAGCTCGGATAGCATCCCGATAGACCACCGCCCGACCGCGGTCTATCCCATCCTCATCATACCAGTCCAAGTCCGCCCAGTCGTCGTGATGAGGGCTGCAGCGAAGAACGCCCTGAGCGTCAGTAAAGGTGACCTCCTCCTGGTCACCCTCCAATCGGTCGAGATGAGCAGGGTCCATCGGTATAGGTAGAATATATGTGAAAAGGTCGGAAAAGTCAAAAACACGGCAGAGCTTCCGCACTTGGGAGAGAAGAAAAGAAGAGAGAAGGAGAGCTAGAGAGAGAAAGAGAAGGGAGAGAATGAGCTGGAATGAGCTCAGCAGGAGGCTTATATAGTGGGGCAGTTTGTCGCGTGACAAATGGCCACATTGTCGCGCGACAAAGAGCCATTTCACCGAGATGTCGCGCGACAAACCACCCTCTCCCCTGATTTTTTGACCTCTTTTCTCATTTTTTACAGGAGGACTTTCGAGGAGCAGTTTTCGAAAAGATTGCTAAAACCGCACACCCATAATAAAGATTTCAAAGAGAAAATTTCCAAATCATCTCTCCGAAAAAAAAAAATAAATAAATAAAAAAAAGAATAAAAAAAGAGCGAGAACAGAATGCCACGATTAAAAGTAATCTCTGATCTCACAGAAGGACCGAAACTATCAAAGCAGAATAGCGAGATAAGACGGGAATAGAAAAAATTGAAAGAGTAGAAAAGATAAGAAACCCGCATAAAACGCCCAAAGCAAGCGAGAGAAACAGAAATGCAGAGTGGCAGGGAGAGCCACACCAAAAGTGACAGCTAGGCCAAACCGGCTCAGGGCTTCGTTTTGGGTGAGTAAGGCTCCTGACCACGACAAAGGGATGAAAAGACTCCTGGTCAAAAACAGAGAAGGCCAGGAAAAGTCTTTCCCAAAGGATGGAGAAATAAGGGCATCGAAAAACAGAAAACGATGTTGGGCCCACCAAAAAGAGAAACTGAGAAAAGAACAGAGAACAGAGATCAGAGATTTGGACTTTCAAACAAATTTTCTTTTCAGCACAATACAGAAGAGATGGTTTGGAAAACCCTCGAATCATCACGCTGCGGAAAGCAAAGAAAATCAAAGACTGCCTTCTGAGAGAAGTATCCTCACTCGAGAAAAACATGAGGACAAAATTCAAGGAAAGCGGACATTCGGATAAAATTAGACCTCGAGAAGCTCTTTTCACCCTCACGAAGACTTCTCTCTCTCACAGTCTAAAGAGAGACAAATCAAAGTTTTACAAAATCACAAACACAAGCCCTCTTTAGAGGCAAAATCACAAGCCCTCTCCAGAGG
Organism: Lonicera japonica; assembly: GCA_021464415.1. Taxonomy (NCBI): domain Eukaryota; kingdom Viridiplantae; phylum Streptophyta; class Magnoliopsida; order Dipsacales; family Caprifoliaceae; genus Lonicera; species Lonicera japonica. The sequence continues at coordinate 13,121,887 of CM038465.1, forward strand.
CAAAAGTTACTCATGAAAGTCCTCCCAGAGGCATTTTTCCTTCTTCTTACAGATCTAGAAGCCCTCCCAGAGAGGCACAACGGTAGTCCTCCCACCTGAGGCGAAGCCCTCCCAGAGAGGCACAACGGTAGTCCTCCCGCATGAGGCGAAGCCCTCCCAGAGAGGCACAACGGTAGTCCTCCCACCTGAGGCGAAGCCCTCCCAGAGAGGCACAACGGTAGTCCTCCCACCTGAGGCGCAAAGAAGATCAATGGTAGTCCTCCCATCTGAGGCAAGTGGAGCAAGTCAAAGCCCTCGAGAGAGGCAATAAGGTAACAAAAGCCCTCTCCGGAGGCAAAACCGAACACGAAGCCCTCTCCGGAGGCACTCACAAGCACTTTTTGCATAAAAACTTCTTTTAGAGTTCATGCGGGAGCCATGGATCATGGTCTCTTCCAGTCGCCTCAATTCCTTGCAGGCAAGGAGCTTGAGTCGAGAGGGTCTGTAGACACCCCGATCCGTGACCCCCGCAAGAACCCTAACGACCTTCGAGAACTATTATTTTGGGTCCAGGACCCACCCGAGGACCCAATGCTAGTCTAGGAGGGTTTGTCGGCCAACAAACTTGTTTTTCAGAGAGATTGTCGCACGACATATCACATTGTCGCGCGACAATCCCTGATATGTCGCGCGACAATCCCTCTATGTCGCGCGACAATCCCCCTCTGCACCAGACCATCCACTTTCTGACACATCAGTCTGTCAGAACCATCACTTCAGCCGTTTGTCGCGCGACATTGGAGCATTGTCGCGCGACATATCACAGTGTCGCGCGACATTTGCCTTTTTTGAAGGAATGTCGCGCGACAATCTCTCCCGAGCAGTATAAATAGGCCAACACCCCCAAGGGTTCAAGGGCAGCGATTGGAATCTGAGAATTTGGAGCTTTAGATCTGATCTTTATCAAGCATTTTTCTACTATTATCTTATTTCCGAAGATTATCGAATCTATCCTCGACACTCGACGTGTCCCGTTTCTGGGATCGATTTCTCAGAGATATCTGAAGAAAGAGAAGATTATTATCGCCAGAGATCCCTCTGCCGTATTATATTTTCTTTCTTATTATTATTCTCATCGGGAAGGTAAAGAAAGCCCCTTCTAGTATTTAAAATTAGATATCTGTGTACTTGTTTTACTTCTGTTATTCTGTCCACGTTTTATTTGAATAAACTTATTGTCAAGTTACAAATAGTCTACCGTTTTTGACACAAAAGACCCTGATAAAACCACTTTCAAAACCAGAAGAGTAAGTACATTATCGTCCGGATAAACCCTGTTTTCAAACCCCGGACCGATAAAAGACTTATCTAGGAATTAAAATCCACACATCCTGTCTCTTTTATAGACCGCGATGTGTCTGATAAACTCTCCTCAAAGAGTTCTAATTCCATATTGAATTAGTCCCGACATAAAGATCCGAACTTTTCCAAAAATAATCACAAATTCGAGAAAACCGTCATTATCTGAGGAAATAATACAGAATACTCTTTCAAAAATAAAAGGTTTTTGTCATTTGTCATTTACATCTTTTAAATTATAAAAACATCGGATCTCGGAATACAAAGGTTTTCACCCCTTTCCCGCTTTTTCCCGAGAATTAGGGTTTTCTTTTAGAAAGTAGTAGACTGTCAGTAAAAGCATCCAAGTTTTTCAACATAGAATAAACATATAAGACCACTAGAGACCGAAAGGGCGGAATGGGTGCTTAACACCTTCCCAAACCGTAACATAGTTTCCGAACCCCATAGAATCCCGGTTTCGCAGACAAACGTGTAAAGGAAAGGCTTGTCTATAGCCTTTCCTCTACACAACCTTTTTTTGTCCGTTTTCTCGTAAAAACGTACTGGCGACTCTGAATAAATCCCTTCGCATCTAGAAGTAGAGCATAGGGATACCTAATGTGAATCAACGAAAACGCTCCAGCAAATGGAACGACGGAATCCGTTCCGACGTCCCATGACCCCCAACAGCAACGGGGACGAGACCCGGGGGGGGTCGCATTTGCGGATTCTCACAATAACGAGACAATTAAATTTGGTCTTTTGCTCACCCGCATATGTTTGGAAGCTGGTGTCCAAAAAAAGGGACACCAATGTTAAGAAAATACATTGCACTCCAATCAACAAATCCACTCAAGCTCGAGCCGCCGGCCAATTGAGAAATAGGCTAAGTGCTTCTGCTGCACCACCATTGGGTAATGACTTAAGGGATGAAGCACCTAAAGAAGTTGAAGCTGATGTCCCAGAGAGCTCGAGACATCGCCGCTGGACGAGGACGGGGCTGGTAGATATCCAACCCGATCCGAACATAGAAGTAGTGAGAGCCCAGCTAGAGCAGATGACCACGATGATACATGCAGGCATCACTAGGCTTAATGAAAGGGTCGAGATTCTGGCACTGGGCTAAAACCATTTGGAGATAGGCATTCTAGCACAGGTAGAAGCTCGGGTTGAGGCACATATAACTACGTAGACAGTTGCTCAGATAGATGCTTAGATGGCGGCCCAGCAGGAGTTTATACGCTAGCAATTCGAGGAGTTCTATGGTCGATTTCCCCTACCCCACCTCCCGACATGTGATTGTTGTTGTTTCTTGAAAAACTGTATTTTATATTTTTCTTTATTTATTTTTGTGGGTTGTATTAGAATTTGAACATGATGTTAACGTTAGAACTTAGTTTTAATAGTTTAATATTATGATTTTCGTTAACGCTAATTCTAACCCTTTTATTATATAGTTTTGTTATTTTGTCTTTTCTTTTGTCTCATGGAAATCAAAGCCAAAGAAAGCACTCAGTGCATTTCTTGTTCTTTTTCCATTGAGGGCAATGCTTCTTTCAAGATGGGAGTATGCATTTAATTACTTTTAATTTACTTGGCTTTCTTTTGTTTATTTCCATGAGTTGAAGAGTGTGTTCAAATTTATTTATTTTTAAAGTTTGAAATTGATGAATGATTGATTTTGTGTTTAAATGAAGACTACTGTTTCATTAGCTTTTAGCAGGAATTCTTTGATCTACATAGGAATTTGAATGATAATCTAAATTGCCTTGCTTCACTTAGACTCATATCCAAATATATTTTCCTGTTCCATACACTATATTGCTTCAGTTGTTTCAAATTCGGCAATAACACTTAGATTTTTTTTCATTGAGAAAAGGGAAATTTTTGTCCAAAAATGATGAAAGCTCTTTCGAAAAGATCCTCCAATGAGAGGACAAAAGTATAGCACTTTGAAAAACTTGGATGACTTTTATCCTAATATTGATTTAAAGTTTCACTTGACTAAATTTTAAGTCTCTTTGTTTAATACTATAGATGGGTAAAGTTTATCATATGGAAAAGGGTGAATAGCTTCCTTCAAGCTTAATAAATTAGCATAAAATGTAAATTTTATATAGTGAGACCACTGCCCCCCATAGAGATGAAAACCGCCCTGAACTAATTTAGCGAAAGTTCCAAGTAAAAGATAACGAAAGTGCATATAATTGATAATTTTTAGAGCTTTTATTTCAAAAAAGTTCTCTCTTCATTCTCGAATAATTATAACTCTTTGTGTTTATATTGAATTGGGTGATCCGAAGTCTAGTATGTGGGATTGGGAAATATGGGATTGTGTTCTAAAGGAGATAGGTGAATTATATGATCCTTCAAACGACCATCAATCTAAAGATAATGACAATAATGTTTTTTGCTTTGCAAATTGAAACTTGAAATCTTCATTCTAAATTGTTCATCATGATCAAACTTTTGATGTTTGCATGTATCATTTCTGAAAACCCTCACGACATGTAACTCATTTTCTTAGGAAACTTAAAAGTTAACAATATTTTGTATAGTATAGTGCTTTTGTAATTGTTATAGCATGTGAGGAATAATTATTCACAGTATGAAGCATAAAATGAGGAAGAGGTCGTGACAAAACAAGACATAGTGTGATACATGAAAGTCGCAAATAACTAAAAAAAGTGATGCATAACTTGTCACAAATATTAACAAAATAGGTATCACGTACCCTTAATAAGTGACGAAGGAGTTATTACACATAAGAGGTTTATGTGGCGCCTTAAAAATTGGTCACATAATACTTTTTGTGACGAGGTATAGGTGATGCCCCTTGTGACGCCAAAAATTCGTCACCTATAGTCAAGTGTGACAAATTTGCTTATTTTTATGTTGACTTGAGGGCCTCACATAAGCCCATTTTTCTTATAGTGAGGTGATAATCGATTAGTTGACGATTTTATTCCATAAACTTCGACTTGTTTCATAGTAAGGATTCCCTATTTAATTTTCATTCCTTTAAACCATGAGATTTTATACACATGCTTCATGTTAAATCTTTTATAATGTAATTATCATTTATATTTCAGATTAGCTATATCGGGAATGGGTTTTTTACTTCACACCCGTTGCTAAGAAATAGACTCGATAATGTTATGTGTGGTGGAATTTCATAATTTTCCTTCTCAATATAGCTTACGCCGAGGAATGAGTTACTATACTTCGCACCCCTTTGCTATTGAGGAAAAACATCAATCTCCCCACTTTCTAAAAAATAGTATGAATATCTTTGTATGAGCTAGAAAACGTCGTCTATTGTATTGCAAACAACTTTCAAATACCTTAGAGCTTTCTTATTGATTTTCACAACCAATTTATATTTTTTGTTGTTTCACAACCAATCTTTTACAAAACCAAAAAAACCATAAAAAATTTTAATCCATTCCATATATTTCTAACTATTCCTGTGGACTGATACTTGGTCTTCCAAGACTATATTACAACTTGATTTTCCTTCACTTGGGTTACCACAACGCGCATTTTCAACGGCGTTGGACTGCTGCAACATCTCGTACTTTGTTCCCGCGCCAATTCTCCTCTTAAGCCCGTTTAAAGCCAAACCTTCGTCGAAAGAGTCGATTTTTGCAATGGAACCCTGGTGATTGATTTGACAATTACAACAAGTTATTTTAATGATATGAAGTATGCGTGCATGGTTAGAACGTATTTTGAGAAGCGGCGGTTGAAATCGGGGGCTAACGGTTAAAAATTGAACTTTTTCTGAATTGAGTTTTTTGCCAACTTTGAGAGGTCATAAATTTCTCATAAGAAGTCCAAATTAATCCTTATTTATGGCTAGAGTTTCATCTCTTTACCCTCTACAAGTTTCGTTGGAAGGCCGAGTTGAGTTGAAGTCAATTCGGGGGTCAAAAAAGGGCAAGAAAATTGAGATTTTCATAGAAAAATGTTGAGTTTCAAGAATTGTGACCTCTGATCGATCAGAGGCTTAGCTCTAATCTATCAGAGCTAGTCTAATGTTATTTTCACCATATTTTTTTGCTATAACTTCCCCTATTTTCTCCCATTTTCGCCCTGTTTGATCCCAAAATCTTAGGAGGGCTAGAGAGAGGTGAGAGCACACTTGTGAGGTGTTCAAAAAGGTGATTTTTCTTGGTTCTTTATCCTACACGAAACCCTCACCATTATCATCTTCATCTTCTTCCTTCCCTTGGTTCCACCATTGTTAGGTTTCTTAAGCTCAAATTGGGGGTTTTCGAATTGGTGTTTCTCTTGCTAGATTTAGCGCCAAATCTTTGGTATATTGAATGATCGATGGGTTTAAAGTGTGTTATAATGTCCCATACATATATACAATTGATTATACAAAGAGTTTTATAGACATCTTTTGGATAAGCGATGATGCTACACCGACAATGTAATGTATATAAATATATACATTGATATATATTATGTTTGCATATAGATAATACACACATGCCATTAATTTATTAATATCATGACTTTGGTGGAGACCCACTCTTTTGGTCAACAACCTTACAATGTTTTCTAACTTAAATACATATTCAATAAATTGTGGGTATGATACATGATTTTACATCTAAATGTTATAATGATTACATCCATGAGGTACATACTTATTTAAATGGATCAATCGTTTTATGGATGGTATCCCATCAAGCTAAGAGTTTATTACAAAGAGATTACTAGTTCATTTATTGGAATTATTCAAGTAATACATGGATATAATCATGAGATGGGTATTAGTTCCTTAAATGGCATATGTTTCTTAGATACATCCTGGATAGAAATTGTTATTGTTGTCACCAAATTTACCTACCGATCACGTACACATATTTGGTTGTACGCATAGGTGGTATATGGATTAGACATTGTGCATATGAAGAAACTAGATACACTCTTGGTACACGAAACTAGAAAGAATATATGAATTGACATATATGTATATATATATATGTACATGTATGTGTGTGTACTACGGATGGGTGTGTTCCTTTGAAAATACTTTCTATTGATGTTTCAGTTTTGTAAGACACTAATGGTCCATGGGGGGACTTAGACTTGGCGGCTACACACCCTGATCCGTGTAGAGGGATCCCGCTCTAGGAGTGGAATACTCTATGGTCCGTAAAGGGACCCAGCTTGTTGCATACCCTACAAATCTAGGTGGTCCACATGGGGACTCAGCCTTGGGGGCTACATACCCTAGCCTTGGCATGAAAGCTTAGATCGCTATCGTTATGCACAGTAGAGTAAATCCTAGATGACATATGTGAGATAGACGAATATGAGTTGTTGCTAAAAAGATTAGTGCCTACATTTGTTTTACAACTAGACTTATGATTGCTACAACTATTTTACTTATATCTTTGTGATACATATTTTATTATATTCTCGGGGATGGGATGGCACTTGGTGTGCTTCGCATATGAGATAGTTTCCAAGTTATTTGACAAGAGTACTATATATATCTATGTATATATGTAGAAACGGTATAAGCACATTAACATAATTCAAAAATTACTTTCATTATTACATGTCGTATGTGTTTTTGAAACATATATGTTCTTATGTAAAACTTGAAAGTTCTCATTGAGCCCATGTTTGGCTCACTCCCATTTTTCAAACTAGTTTTGCAGGTACTTTCGTGGGATGACGCGTGTGCAGAGTCTAAAGACCTCTGATCTGCCTTAATTAGTCCACTTGTAGTCATCCGTAGGCAACTTAGCTTTCATGTATTTAGTGGATATGTATATTCGTATACTTAACTTGTATATTCTTTTATTCCTAAGAGATGTAAAGCTTTTTAATTAACTTTGGAACCTCGTTGGAGGGATAGTTTTATATTGATGTGTTTAATTTGTATTGATAGAGAACTTTAAAGGTGTGGAGTTCTATTTTTAGTTAAACTTTCTTTATCCATTTACAAGTTTGGATTCGTCAACTTTACAAACTACACATGCCAAAATTTTCTTAAAATGAGGTTTTACATATAAAATTTCTATTATATAAGTTTTAAATCATGCACTTTAACCCACCCTTGTGTACGGCACCGTGATTAACCGGGTTTTGGAGGTTTAAACCTTATAATGGTATTTGGGGCGTCACAACTGCTTTTACTGTTAAGAAATTAAATGTCTAAATTAACCCTGAGTTATAAATAGAAAAGACGTATATGTCCGCATTTTATTTTCACTGTATTATATCCTCGTCACCCTTATATTCCTACTCTATCTTTATTAGTAATTCCTACCTAAACAACTAAAACTAAATCAACCCGCCATCACAAATCCCTCTTGAGATTTAACAACTATGTCAAAAACAAAAATCTAACAACCACCACACCCAATACATTCCCTCGCGAAAATCGGCCACCGTCCGCTAGAATCTCTACCGCCAAAGTTGGACTTGGTGCTGCAGCAATAAGCGTTGGTGCTGGAGTTGACAAAGTATCCCAACTCAAACATCATCCAAATCAACGTCCACTCCAAAACATTTTTCCAATTCAAATCCCACCCCTAGGAAGAAAATGCTGAAAATGTGTCAAAGGACGGAGAGAAGGTTGATGGATGTCTTTTACCAACCCTTTTATGTTGGTCATTTTCTTTTTGGTAGGACCATATCATCACTACTGCATATTTACAGGTGATTTATTCAAACTTAAATTAAATGTGACCTTGCATATTGGATTTATTTTTTTCCAAATGTTAGAAAGAATTGGTTGCAGCTTTTCATTTTAATTATTTGGACCTATTCGAAAACTAAATAACTTCGAGGTATCTTTCATAAATATAAAATATTATTAATATTTTAAGAGTTAATGCTAAATAAAAACTCCTTATTTGTATAGGATTAAAATTGTGTCCGTAAGTCTACCAATGACTTACTGTTATGCTAGTGGTGCTCTTTAAAAGAAAAAAAATATTATATAAATTTGAAAAGTTTATCTTTTACCTAATAGAATTAGTGAGTTCTTCATTTTAATTATTGAAGAATAAAGAAGGTTGTTAATTTTATTATAAAATGGTAGACACGTTACTGGTTAAAGAATTGATACAATTTAATTACACTATTAAGATAGTATTTTTATATATTTAACTAGTATTATTTAAATTGATTATAATTACTATTTAGTTAATTTATACCATTGGAAATACTCTTGGAGAGGCAATTTCCTATATAAATGTTGTTTCTTCTTTTGAACTAAAGTATTAGACTGCATATATTTATGTGTTTAATAACCTGGCAATATATAACATGGACATATCAATTAATCACACAGTAAAATCATTGTGATCTTCTCTAGGCGATTGTCACAAAATTAATTTGAATTCTGTCCAACCCACCCCCACCCATTAATTAAAAGAACGTACATGTTATTATTCTTCTGTTAATTATTCATTGGATTTGAACTGGTTCTCGTGACCACGTTACTCATTTGTCCGATATTATATTTCTTCCATTTTAAATAAAGAGTTCATTATTTACTTTTAAAATAATATTGCGCCTATTTAAATTACCAGAACCCCTTTCAAATATAACAAACAAGTTTTGTCCTTACCAGTTTAACAATTAATTAGACCAAAATTAAAATATTTTATAAAGTATCAAAGTCAAAGTAAAATCTCAATAAAAATCTATAATGTAGACAAAAAGTGAGGGGTGCACATCTAATTAGTTTCTTCTAAATGATTTTAGTATTTGTCAATCTCAACTTAAGATTTTCCAAGAAAATTTTCCTATCTATACATTTATTAGCAAGATTGAGGACAAATATTTTTGTGGATACATAAAAATTGTAAATCTATTTCCGACGTGTTACTTCAAACAGGGTAAAAGAAGTTATATTTATCATACATCGTTTTGTAAAAGAAAAAAAAGGAGTCAAGAACTTACGTCCTGGTTACCTAATCAAATTCCTTGGAAAAATATCATAGCAATTCATATGTTAATCCTCTTGTGTAATGTGTGTAATATTGTATTGAATAAAAGAATTAATTAAACAAATGTAATAATTGATGTAATAGTTAAATACATGTTTTATTTTCCTAAATACTTAAAAGCAGAGGTTTAATTCTTGTCGGAAGTAAACTTGATTACTTTCTACCCAAAAAACAAAGAACAAGAAAAAGATATTGCAGGAGTAAATAAACAATTCAAAAGTAGTCATATTTTTTATGAGAAAAAGACTATGAATAAAATTTCTCACCTTTATACATACGTACACACAGACACATACATACGCACATACATATACATACATATATAGAACTTGATCCTTCTCCACTAACACAATTCTGAAACACCAGTTTGTAATACTGTCCTCCGGCCAACTTCATCGATCACCTTGTTTCAAGCAGCCACATCATTAATCTCGTCGCTCTCCTCTCCTCCAGCATTCCCATAGCAATGTTTAGAACCAAGAACAAGTCCATAGACGACGACCAGATTGCCAAAGCTTACGATTGCTAAAATCCCATAGTAATAATTTAAGTGGCTGTTGTTTGCTGTGTCGCGAATCCACATGGTAAATGTTAAGACCCAAAATATGCTAGTAAATTTTCCAATTCCGAGTACCAGTTCATTGAAGGCCTCTCCGTATTCTGCCAAAGTTTCATTGTGGTGGCAGATAAATTCCAGGATGCCTTCTTCAATGAGCCCTTCACTAAGTCCCAACAGACAGAACTGGGGAGCTAACCAAAATAAACTCATCGCAAGAACAATATCTTCGAAATTGTACCCAGGATTAAGTTTTTGAAACCTATTAATCTCCGCCAGCCTCTTATTCTCCACCAGCCGAGCAACAAAACAACACAAACAAGCACATGCCAGTCCAATGCCAATTCTCACTTTGGTTGCGACTAAGTAGTACTTCTTGGCCTTGTCAAATTTTAACCAATTGGAGATTATTAGATTGAATACACATAAGATCCCATAGTATGAGCAACGCTGAATCAAATATAGTGAAATAAGTGGGACGCTGAATGTACCGATCGTATCATCCAAGTTGGAACTTTGCTCGTAAAAGAAAGTGCTCCCGGTTGTTTTTACGAGAGAGAACAGCAAGAGAGTTGCCCATATAGGAACCATTCTCATAACAATTTTCACCTCCTTCACCTGTGCAACTGTGCACAGTCTCCCTTGATTCTCTTGTTCATCTTCACATGTGGAAGATGGTTTTCTTTCGATTATTGCAGCTTTATCTAACCACCTGCCAGTCATCACCAAATGGTCATTAATTTGTACTATCTTGTAAGATAAACTTCATATATATCTACTTCTAAATAAAGCTATAACACATTTCGGGGTTTATTGAAGTCTTGCCAGATTTTTGTCTTTCCAGTTTTACCCTTTTATGGAACATAATGGTGCGAATTATTAATCCAATTTACCTCGCCAACCACGAGATGACACGTGGCCGTCCACGTCAGGTATCCGACTTGCCCTAGCACGAAGAGCTCTGTTGGGTTACCATAAGAAGGATAGAGCCCCTCAAGAATTGGGTACCCGCTCGAGAGTTGATTATGTACGACAAATTGCAAAGCCCGGGCTCCAGAGCTCTTTTGGCGAGCTCTGGAGCTCCCTCTAGCCTAACCACTATGCTAGAGTGGTTTGCAGAAATATGGGCGACTGCCACCGCTTTGCAGAGCGCGCAGAACCCCCTCACCTTCATTAAATGCTCACCAACTGCATTTAATGCACCGGAATTCATGGAAAAGCAAGGTCAGAGTTGGTACTGATCGAAGCATGGCCCCAGACCTTCTCTGGGAGCTCTGGCCACACGTCTCCCCCAGTCATATATATACAAGAAGCATTTACTTCTCCCAACAACCAAGTTTCCAAGAAAAAAGGAAGAACCAAGTCTTAAGTTAGTAACAACCAGAGAGAAGAAGAAGAACGATCAATCATTTACCACAAGTGTGAGATACAGAGACAGAGCTCCGCAGCCCGCTTTAGAGCTCCTAAATTAGAGAGATTAAACTATGCGTTGTTCAGCCTACTATTTTAATATTGTGAGGATAGAATAGTTAGAGAGATTTTTTTGAGTTTGTAATAGTTGTTTATTTATCATTAATAAAAAGCAAACCAGCTCCTAGCTCTATTCCATAGGGGAGGATTAACCCGTATTTTCATACGAGGCAAACCTCCTCTATAATTATTTGATATAATCATTTGACTGTAAGGACTAAAATAGCCTTTCAGCTTTTAGCACTAACAGTTTGGCGCCGTCTGTGGGAAAGACAGTGTCTCAAAGCCATATACCATCCCAAAATTTAATATGCCTTCTAAACAAACTCAGCCAGACCCTATACTGGCCCTACAAGAGTGACAAGTTTCTCTTCAAGTTCGAATTAACAGACTCTTAGCCCAGAGAGAGAGTCCCCGAGGAGCAGGTCGTTTTCAGCCTCTGCGTCTGCTAATGTTCACCCAATTCCTCTACGAGTGCCAATCAGAGAAAGACCTGGAGACCGTGGTAGAGGATCTAAGGGGAGCCACAGCAGAACTGGTGAGCTCGAATCCCACCGCTCCAACTCCAGCTCTACTAGGGAGACCTCGTATGAAGTTTTGACTGCACTCCTTCCCCCACCAGCAAGAGACCCACGGGTGAACATGGTTCGCGAAAGGCGCTAAAATGGGGCTTCGCGACATCGAAGTCCAAGCATAGGCCTACCTCCCCTCCAGTCAGCTCGGATACCTGAGCGAGAGGCGGAGGTAAGACCTCGAGGGTCCGTGTTCGATAGGATCTCTCATAGAGAGTCGGTAAAAGAGGTCAGTTTAGTACGTGCTCAGCTCGCAAGAAGCACACTTGCACTCTGCAAAAATATTTCACAAAGAAGTCAGTTTAGTAAGTGCTTAGCTCGCAAGAATCAGACTTGCACTTTGCAAAAACCTCTCACAAAGAGGTCAGTTTAGTAAGTGTTCAACTCCCAAGAAGCACACTTGCACTATGCAAAAAACTATCACAAAGAGGTCAGTTTTTCAGTTGAAGAGGCCTGGTAACAATTGTCAAAAATTGTCAAAGTCAGAAGGGGGCACGACTCTACTCAAGACTTAGCCAAAAAAGAACAAATTTTAATTTTAAACACCAAGGACTTCACAAAAAATTCCTATCACCATATAAGTCGGTCACCAAGCATAAAATGACCTAGACACAGGCCTGCTGAGACTGTATAAATCCCTCTCACAAAGAGGTCGGTGTAGTAACTGCTGCTCCACGAGCACTTTTGCACGCTTAAGAGTCCAAGTGACATTTGAGAATTCTTAATAAATTTTGCTTAAATTCTGACAAGAATTCCACTTCGCGCTATGAGACCCAAATATAACTAGTTCAATAAGACACAGGTCGTTGACCTCTTATGAATTTATTAAAGACTTCCCTTGAGGCATGTTATTTATCTTGTTTAATTCTACTAAACTTTTTCTATGTTGTGGGGGCATTAGAGTATCTATAGAGCTCATTGCTACATCTCATATGACAACTTAGACAAAAGAAGAAACAAGAATTAAGGTAAAGTAAAACAAGCAACAAATAATTTTTAAGGCAAAAATGATTCATTTCATTGATGAAAAGAGAAGTTACACGGGTCCTAGACTTCTATACAAAAAAGGAAGACCTATCAAAACTACTCCTCATCACCATCGCCAGCTCCTGCACCAGACCTTGAAGAGGAGGGTTCGTCAGTCTCCCACTTGGTCAGCACATTAGGCTCCTTAGCTCGGATCAGCCACAGCACAGCAAGGGCGTCAGACCTCTTTTCTGCGATCTTGGCTTCCAACTAAAGAGTCACCTCGATTTTTAAAGGAGCTTTTAGCTCCTCGGGCCTTTGTAAAGCCAACTCCTTTCACTTGTAAAAGCCAGTTACAAAAGAGTCAGAGATCCTTAAAAGAGGGCCTTTAGAGCCACAAAAATCTTCAACGGCCTAGGCTCTTACTGCAGGAAGGGACTCCTTTAGCTCTTTTAGCTCTTTCACCAGGTCAGAAAGTCGAGCCCGGTTGCTGCTTAGAGTTGCCTCAGTGTTTTCCCTCATTTTGTGCTCCAGCTCTGTGGACCTTTGGGCTATCTCAAGTGTAGACCCAGCGGCTTGGAGGTCTCTTTTGGCGTTGATTATCTCGGATTTAAAACTGAAAGCCTCTTGCTTCGTGGCCTTATGCTCTTGCCCCAGCATCTTGTATGCGGACTCTAGTCGGGCGAACATGTTGTTGAAGTTGTTTACTTTGCCCTTCAGACCTTTTATCTTCGACAAGGCATTGGTGAGCTTGTCCAGCATGAATTTCTTGTCATTATCAGCTCTCTCCAGGTCACTCTTAGCAACATAAAGCTCGTTCTACGTCCTAGTGAGCTCTTCCTAGATAGCTGAGTTGGCCATGGCGCTTGAGCCCTCCTCAGCCAGGTGGAGAGTTGAGAAGAACAAGTTCATGGCTTATAAAGAAGTGAAGGAAACAGGTTATACTCAGTGGAGCCTAGAATGAAGATACACATACCAGACTCATGTGAAGGCTAAAAGAGCTAGCTAATGAGCTTGTTCCCCATTCCCTTGCCTGCTCCATCACCTTTTGCGATAGAGGAGGGAGAGAATAACCTTGGACAAAGAATGTAGATCTGCCTTGAGCGCTAGGATCAGGCGTACTCTCATCAGTTCATCCATGTCCAAAATTATGCTCCGAGGCATCCTTGGCCCCAGTTATAACTACCTCATCTTCCTCTACCCCGAGCTCTTTAACACCTACAAAGATCTTATCAGTAGGACTGTTGGCTCTGTCCTCTGGAGCCCCCTTCCTTTTTAAGGTCTTTTTTTTCTGGGCTGAGGAGATGGAGGTCTTCCAGTGGGGTGTTCATGAGATCCACCCAGCTCTGTACATTCTCTGGTTGGGGGGCTGCTAGGAGACCTTGAAAAGATTCGAAATGGCCTCCCCAACTCTATCTCGAATGGGGCAAGCCTCTGGCCAGCGCAGTCCTTTTCTTATTCGTCTTATTGGTGTTCACCTTGAAGACCAGGGCTAAGGAAAGAAGGAGAGAAGGTCAAAGTTAGTAAGAAGCAAAGGCTACAATCAGAGTTTAGAAAGAAAAACCAGCGAAAAAGATTGAAGACTCATTTTGTTTTGGCACTACGGGCACCTGTTGAAGGGGGGACACAACCAAAACCCTATCCCTAGAGGACACAAGCTAGATTTCCTCTTGACTTCCCTCTTGTGGAGCTTAAGCTCTAGGAGCCTGGTCAATACCTCCCTTTTGAATGGATTTTGAGGCTGGGAGCCCTGGTTCGTTTCACTCAGAGGGCAATAGCATGTCCAAAGCAGGGAGATCTTCCACAATAAGGATATTGAGCTCAGTATTGAGGGGCCTAGGGCCTAGTCCATACCTCCACAACATTATGGGAGATACGATGTCAGTGTAGTGTTTGAGGAAGAAGTCTTTGGCATCTTCCATCCAGGATGTCTTCACCAAGATGTGCTTCTTCTCTTTAACTGCAAAATGTAAGACAAGGATAAGAAGTCAGAGACTCTAACATAAAATATATAATAAAGAGTTATTCACAACTGAAGAAGGACTTATTGACAGATTCTAGCTCTGAAAGCCAGCGTCTGAGGTCGTGGATACTGGGACACCTTGAGTCGTGCTCCCAGTACTCCCCTGAGACATAGAAGAACCTTTTCATCCAATTCGGAATGCTGTTGGGTAGGCCGTAGATAATTTTTGAAACCCTTGACCTCGTGGGGCAATTGAAGACACTCTTGTTCTTCCTTTCGCTGTCTTTGTGCTGAAAGAGGGAGATGAATTTCTCAATGGATATATTGTGACTCCCAGTGGAAATGGCCCTAAGATGAACACCGACCCTACCAAACAGGACAACATGTTCGGGCTAACTTGGGAGGGAGCGAGGTCCATGGTTACCAACAACTCCCTCACGTGGTCATCGATTAGGAACCTTAGCCCGTGCTCAAATGTGGCTTCGTAGAAGCAGACCTTTCCTGGTCTGTAGTAGTAGGCTCTCTCTTCTGGGCCTGGCACCATAATCCTGACTTAATCAGAGATTTAATACTTCCTCTTAAAAATGGAGATGTCAGGAGCAGAGAAAGTTGATGGAATGCGGAAAACAGCCAAGGCACTAAGGTATTCCGTATACTTCTCGATATCCTTGGCATTGTTTGATACATGGGGGGGAAAGCAGATATGCACTATTCCCTCCTCGCTGTCCACGATTTCTATAGGCCTAATTATAGGGAGAGTGGGTGTATTTCCTATAGAAGAGCCCTTATTTCTTATAGAAGAGCCATACTCCGTGTTGATAGAAATCTCCAAGTTTTGGCCATGGCTAGTAAAATGGTCCATGAGGAAGGCTATGGTATGTAGACGAGTGGTAGGATCAAAGTATGGAACACGGTCAATGAAATCTACCAAGGAAATACTAGAAAATCTCCTAAAGTTGTGGTCTAAAGAGGGTTTGTGAGCCTGAGTAACAGAGATTTTGGTGGGTGAAGGCCTTACGAGCTCAAAAGTGCCTAAGGTTTAATAGGAAGAGAGATGGAAAGTAAAAATCCCTCTTAACGCGTAAGGGTTTATATAAGGTGTGTAGAAGAAGTTAAGTGTCTTTTCAAAAGTCTTAATTATCCATTCGCAGACCCACTACCACACGTTTACACGCTCTCTAAGGAATACGGAAGGGACACGTACGACCTCATCAAAACAATAATGGTCATATCAAAGAGCTCGGGGTCAAAAGGCAGGTCCCCAAATCGGGTCAAGAGGCTTCAGTGTTCAGGATATCCACCTGGTCCGATGTGGGCACCAAACCCGACCTCCACCACGAGCCCCCAACACGTGTTGTTCCTCAAATAGAGCTCAAAACACCTTCTAGAACTAAACAAGAGCTTTTATCCTTGCCAATCAGCTCCTCTGAGCTAAATGACAAGGATAAGGGGCAATTGATGGTGAAAATTATTAATCCAATTTACCCTGCCAACCACAGCTGACACGTGGCCGTCCACATCAGCTATCCGACTAACCCCAGCACGAAGAGCTCTATTGGGTTACCGTAAGAAGGATAGGTACCCGTTCGAGAGTAAATTACGTACGAAAAATTGCGAAGCCCGGGCCTTAGAGCTCTTTCGGCGAGCTCTAAAGCTCCCTATCGCCTAACCACTCTACTATAATGGTTTGCAGAAGTATGGGCAACTGCCACCTGCTTTGCAGAGCGCGCATAACCCCCCTCACCTTCATTAAATGCACACCAATTGCATTTAATGCACCGAAATTCATGGAGAAACAAGGTCAGAGTTGGTACTGATCGAAGCATGGCCCCATACCTGCTCTAGGAACTCTGGTTACACGTCTCCCCCAATCATATATATATATAAGAAGCATTTACTTTTCCCAACAACCAAGTTTCCAAGAAAAAAGGAAGAACCAAGTCTTAAGTTAGTAATAACCAGAGAGAAGAAGAAGAATGATCAATTATTTACCACAAGTGAAAGATATACAGAGACACAAAGCTCTGCAACCCGCTTTAAAGCTCCTAAATTAGAGAGATTAAATTATGGGTTGTTTAGCCTAGCTCTTATTGTAATATTGTGATGATAGAATACTTAGAGAGATTTTTGTGAGTTTATAATAGTTGTTTGTTTATCATCAATACAAAAAAAACCGAGCTCCTAGCTCTATTCCACAGGGGATGATTAACCCGTATTTTCATATGAGGCCAACATCCTCTATAAATCTTTGACTCTCCTAACTTCAGTACCTTTACTACTCTAATTATTTGATATAATCATTTGACTATACGGACTAAAATACCCTTCCAATTTTTAGCACCAATAGAACATGTTTAAATTTTTGAAACACTTACCATATAAGTGAAGGGACTCGAACCCTTGTTAAAAGTTAGTGCATAAGGGTGTTAACCACTACACCACTCATTACTTTCCCAACATTCTCTCTTTAATTTGTATGTGACCGAAGCATAGTCTTTATACAAAAATCTAGGACATAAATTACCATGCTGCCCCTCTTTAAGTTGGACCCAAGAATTTATGTACATATATGTATTGCATACTCATTCAAAGGTTGATCCAGGATTTTACAGGTGGGATGATAATAACGTAAAACTATTTTGTCTATATTATACATATATAAATATATATATAGCGCCAGACTCTAGAAAGGATTCATTCTTTTAACTAAAGAATGGACTTCCCCTTTTGACGGGGTAAATGGTTGAATTTTTTGATAAAATTTGGTGGAGTTCCCAAGCAAACATGGCCTTAGGATTTAATTTCAAGTCAACTGCTGAGCTCCAAAAAAAGGCTTCTTCTTTTAACTAAATAAATGACTTCTCCTTTTGAGGGGTAAATGGTTAATTTTTTAGATGAAATTTTGTGGGGCCGATCTCCATGATGAGTACATCAATTTCACCAAATTTCATCTAAAAGCTCAACCATTTACCCCCTTAAAAGCATAAGTACGTTTTTTAGTTAAAAGAAAGAAGTCTGTTCTGGAGCGATTGTTCAAATCAATATAAACCTAAAGCATAAACTTACAAGAGCTATCAAATAAGCAAGTCTAAGCGAACAAGAAATTAAATACATACTTAATTATTCCAATGATTTCTTTGATTTCAGCTTCACCTCTTTACGAGTGTTGTAGTGGCAACTTTATTTAGCGGGTCAGATACTAACTTATGTCATGATGTGACATGATTATTAGGAAACTACAAACTGATTACTAATAATAAATTTGTTAATATTGCATGCGCACAGTGTGACCTGTGTAATGTATTGGTAACACGTCACTGTATCTTTTAATTGAGTAGTTTGTAAAAGTACTCCTAATATAAAGCTAGAGAAGAGGGCACGCACCTTAAGAATAACATGTCAGGCTTTAATGGTGATAATTGATTGGTGTCATTTTTGAAGTAACCATCAGGTTGGTCGGGGTAGGAAAGTTTATGATTCATTAAGGCAGCCTTGATTACACGAAAAATCAGGTCAAGAGAATTTACAGTATTTCGATCTTCTCGATGGTAGAAACTGAAGCCGGACAAGAAAAATAACAGAGCACAGCCCATCACAATTGCTGAGATTAGAAAGTTGGTTTTCCATCCATTGGTTGCGAGGACAAAGGTGGCAATAAGAGATCCAATGAAACGTGGTATGTGCCACCAAATTCTACTTATTGCCTTCACATGTTTCGTATTGTTATCGGTATGTGCCACCAAATTCTTCAATTGATCATAGAGGAATGCTCGTAAAGGGGGATCTGCTCCTGCTCCGCCTATTGCTAGTGGGATTGCCGCTATAATGTATAATCCGCTGCTGCCTGGATTTAGAAGCCACAATAGCATAAACCCCTTCAACAAGAACAAAAAGAATTACAAATGAGTAGTGTATGTTACCACAATAAATATATATATATATATATATTTCTATCAAAGTAATATTATTATGTTTTAGTTGTACTTAATAAATTTAAATCACTCTTCACTCTTCATCGTTGCGCGTATCATTTATCATATATGTTTGACTTTAATATTTGTGTTATACACATTCAAGCTGCACATAGGTTTGTAAAATAAGCCAAGTATATAATGTAATAATTACTTGAGTCATGCACTTTCGCCGCACCGCACCCCCCCCCCCCCG